>JAODAI010467065.1:0-14465 GCA_027575025.1 Scotoplanes globosa | reverse complement strand
ATACTTAGTTCAGCCAAAACTAATTATGATTTACTAAGCACAAAATAAGAAAAGCAGAAAAGTGAGAAAACATTTTACAATCCACAAACGGGTCTCTCATTTATTGCCGAAACTAAATGGGATATATAATTTAACAATATTACATTAAAATATAAAATATGTCACAAATTTAAGTTCATTATTAATTTATTATTATCAGTATTTCACGGATTGGTGCTAATGGACATACTTTACACCTCCTGTCCTCGTTATCATTTATATTGAATTGTCATGCCATTATCATGGAGTCTATGTGATAGATAGAACTACAGGAATTACAGTAGGCTACAGAATATATGTGATAAATTTATATAATATATAGTTTACGATACTATTATGGCAGGTTAATTGACATTTCTAGATAAATAAAAAATAAAATGTTCGCTGGACACCATATCTCTACAAACCGTCGCAAACTGAAGATTATAAAACACGGGAAGAATATATTTTGTTTGTGTCCGTTCTGACGAAAGCGATTAATTATATCGTTACAATAAATAGAGGGAGGGGATGAAGGGGGGCTGTAAATTGATATATCACACAATGTACATATTATATAAAATGACATCAAGCTCAAGCATAGATCGGTGTCCGCATAGCACCATTGGGCCTTACAATGACGGATACCGGCATTACATTAAGTAGGCCTATTCGTTATTAACATTATTATTCACAACAGCTGATAATCACTAGTTAGCCACTGAACCAACTGACCGATATCCTAAGATCAGAAGTTTGAGTTCTATCGTGCTCGATTCTGACAATACTACATTACAAACATATTGCCCCGTAAGAAATGGCATCACAGTTTGCAATCTGTTAACCCTTTCAAGTCCAGATGGCTTTCAACACTACCTCCCTATTTTGAGCGCCAGCTAGGTTTTCCAATATTGCGGTTATATGACAATGACTTTTCAATTATTATTTTTTACAGGTAAACATGTTCTGATCAATTTATAGAGTAAAGGAGAGTTATGTAGAACACTTTTAGCATTGTGAACAATACATATATTAACCCTTCCAACGGTCCAACTATTTTTCTGCAGTGTGCCAATTCTAGGCGTCACCTATTTGTACCCAAACTGCGGTTATGCATGATTATGAGTTTCAATTTTTTTTAGAAGTAAACAAGCTCTGATCAATTTATGTAGTACAGCGATATTATTTAGGACACATTTAACTTTATTCTGACGCCTTCTCTCTTCTAATAGGATAGCAGTAGCCCCATCTGTGAGCGGGTTAGATGAGCTCATCAATGTGACCAGGAGTAGGCCTCGTTTGGCAGATTGAAGGCGCTGTATACATGCCATATAGTATTATAAATATAGACTACTACTGTCCACGCTATGTATGTAATCATAGGATGTGTCCCATTGATTGAATAGGTTTCCTGGCCCCTTTCACTGACGGAGTCAAATGATTCATTGATTGAATAGGTTTCCTGGCCCCTTTCACTGATGGAGTCAAATGATTCATTGATTTAATAGGTTTCCTGGCCCCTTTCAATGACGGAGTTGATTGATTGGGTGATTACGTTTCGTGGCCCTTTTCAACGCAGAGGCTATATGAGCCACCCAAAGCATGCGATATATATATGATAGGGCCACTGGAATAATAATCATCACTTTAATTGGGTGAAATGAGCAACCCAACGCCTTCAACAAACCAGTTAGAGCCACTGGAATACAATCATCATCACCCCGGGATAACCCAAAGCATTGTATACACCAGTTAGAGCCACTGGAATACAATCATCATCACCCCCGGGATAAACCAAAGCATTGTATACACCAGTTAGAGCCACTGGAATACAATCATCACCCCGGGATAAACCAAAGCAGTGTATACACCAGTTAGAGCCACTGGAATACAATAATTCTATATTTGAACCGCTACAGGCCTTGAGCTCACTATCCACTGAGGTAACTGGTGATGTGGGAGTTGCAGTTGAAATTGACCAGTGCATTAGAATCAATGAATGAATAGGTTCCACGGCTCTTTTCAACGCAGAGGTTATATGAGCCACCCAAAGCCTCAGATATACCAGTTAGAGCCGCCACTGAAATATAAAATCATCATAGAAATGGTGGACAATCGTAGATGGAAGAATTGAGGGAAAAGACATAGTTCTACAACAGCTGCTTTGGGACGCATGGGTGTGATATCTTCAAAGTCAATTTCACGTAGAATAGTAATAAAACCTATCACTTCGAAGTCGCAACAGTACCCAGCACCGACCAACTCAGTCTCACAGCCCCAAACGCCACAATACCTAAAAATTAAACACGCAAATAGAAATATGAAACAAGGCCTCGTCCTAGAAAAGAAAACAAAAATTATACGCTGGAAGAAATTGAATTTCAGAATTAAGCACATTAGCACCAATTATAGAGACAGTTCGGACTTTAATAGAAGAACAGGATATACATTTGAATTATTCGTACTGAATATATGCGCGGCATATAGCGAGTCTTAAGACAAACTGCCTTCACCACACACACACACACACACACACACAATAATTACATGTGGGAGGTCCTAAACATTGGTGGAACACAAACAATGTCAACCGGGGCCGTGTAGTACACATGTGATTCAATTCAATGCAATCGGGGACACACATGTTCATTTTGTGGGTTTATTTCTAGTCCACCAAAAGAGAGACGGCACATCAGCATCGAGGCTATATTAGTGTCAGATAGATTAGTTATATTCACGTACCATTCAGGGTTTTCTCGCTGCAAACAAATAAAACGAATTACCATCCGGGATAACTCCCTCCCTGATGTCCCCATTTGGTCACATGTCCTCAAATGGTATGGGGTGTGTGCCACCAATGTCCCCCCCCCCATCTGGGAGCGCTCACAAACACATACAAACATAAAATTCCACCGGATTAGAAAATCGGTGCAATTTGAATTCTAGCAGGATATAAAGAAAGTATGTTCATTTAGAGAAAATAAGGTTTTCAAGCTGTTTCAACTGTCGCCCCATCGATAGTTATCATTGCATCGTATCCCACAATAAGTAATAGTGCCACCATATTCACTCGCTACTGCATTACAAAGGTTGAAAATATCTCAGAAAATGCAGTAATATATAGTTTCCAGACTGTGATTATATACATGGTTATCGTGAAATATTTTGGCTTCAGATCACCGTTAGTGTACTTTGTCTTGAGCTACGGCATACTGGACGACTGTATTGAGCATGCCCCAGAGATATTATGCTGATATGTACATCCATCTACTGTATTGAGCATGCCTCAGAGATCTTATGCTGATATGTACATCCATCTACTGTATTGAGCATGCCCCAGAGATCTTATGCTGATATGTACATCCATCTACTGATGCAGCTAAATAGTAATCTCCTATGCTGACTATCCAGAGAGAAGGCGGCGTTAGTCTCGTTTCCATCGGAATGACCGCACCCTATACTCAAACACGCAACCAGCCCTGTCTATATATACTACTAAGCTGTCTATACACTATGAACGCATGCCAAGGGGTATTTCCCCTCGGATTAAATCTTTGATTGATTGATTGAGCAGGTTTCCTGGTCATTTTCAACGCAGGGTTTATCGAGCCACCCAAAGCCTTTGATACACCGGTTAGATCCACTGGAATATAATCATCATTATCACTCCGTATTCAAACTCCGGACCTTGTGATCAAACATCCGATGCTCTATCAGCTCAGTTGCCACAAACTTTTAACATATTTCAATCGGGATACACCGCCTCTCGTACAAATGATGAACGGCTTTGAAGTCAATAGTTTAAAGATATTTCATGAATTGAACGATTGAATATACTAATTGTAGAAGCCAGACTTTACATGAATTCTGTAATAATTGTGACAAATGCTATGTCCGGTATAACACGACCGACCTAGCATATCATAACTTTACAAATGCTATGTCCGGTATAACACGACCGACCTAGCATATCATAACTTTACAAAAGCTTAACGTGCTATCTTTCTGTTTCCTGCTTACGTCGTAACTGTGCGCGATAGCGATGCCATTGCACGATGGCCGCGCCATGGTAAAACTATTGGAACGGTGGATCGCACGTTGGTGCCTTTTAATTGACGACGCGTGACAGACAATTGTCCAATCAAATGTCCAGAATATATTTTTGTGTTTGGCATTGGCTGCACCTGTACAGTAAAGCTTCACTACTCCAGCTCTACGTGATTGTGAAATGAAAATTAAATAAATTGCACATTTCAGGCCAGTCATTTCAACCGTACTGTGCATAAGACAGGAGGTAGCGTAGTCGTAGGAAAACAGTAATTTAGGAAGACAGATCACAGCTGTCAATATTATTCAAAATATTGCTATATATATCTTAACCCATTCAACGCAACACTCGCATCCAAACCTCTATTGCAATTGGTTTATAAACGTGCAATGCTTGCCACTTTATGCACAGTAGTATAACCTATGCAGGGAATCAAGAATTATTGTGAAATATTACTGGACCACTTCTCTTTGATAAAATACAACCATCATAGAGTTATCAGCACATCGGCAACACGGACTAGTTTGATTCGTCAGACACGGACATATGTCACCATCACCCAAAATGCAGGAGCTTTCTACCAACAATGCAGTGGCGTTTTAAGGAATCGCGTTCGTTGATAAGGGCACCTCTAGCTTTCGTCTGATACATAATTTACCTAAATCGGAAAAAACTAATTAGATGATGGATATTTGAACACATGTGCTTTTCAGTGCATCTTGGAGAAGAAACAGTTGATCAAAAATGACGACATAATGTGAACGATGTATACAAAATGAATGAACTGTTACCCCAAAATGTGACTTTCTGTGTTAACTTTTCACTCAAGCATGTTTTTTATTGAAATATAGTAATACCACAATAACAAACATGAGAAAAACTCAAAGTTAAGATTTTGAGGATTATTCCATCTTTTGGTAAATTTGAATGACTTTCATATTTTCGGACAAACGCCTACTTTTGATGTTGATGGGTCACATATAGTCATCACCTGACCAGCATGCAGGACGGGAGCACAACCCTACCACATTGTGGCACTCTCGTTACATACAGCTACTACCCAACGAACCCCAAATATTGCTTTCGAGACCACGATTTGACATCCGCCCCTGCCCGACGAGAGTGCATATCAGTCTTTGGCCAACCACTAAGCGGCCGAAGGGGACAGCCGACGCGGCCGTAACTCATTGATCCCGGAATACTCAAGATTCCTCCAATTAATGGCTCTATCTGTGACCGTGCTCTTCCTTGTGGCAAAAGTGGACAAAAAAACACAATCACTTCTTAATATACCATTTTCATGATTGATGGATCGATAGATTTCTTGACGACTTCCAGCAACCAAGATCATATATCGTACACTCACCCAAGCAGAAGGGATGCGCCAGTTGGGGGACCTACGGCGGGAACGCTACCCCAGGTTTGGCATCTTTGCTACGTTATACCATTACACAGTAATGAAGTGGTGTTTTAGGCCACCCCTGTCGGGAAACAAGGCTCTCACATGCGCATCCCCAGTGCAAGCATCTTTTGCACCGGTCATGATTGATCCAATGATCGGGCTTAGCAGCTCATTTGTAAGCACTTTGATGCAATAATTGATTGATTGTGTTTCATGACCCTTTTCAATGTAGAGTTTATGTGAGCCACCCAAAGACTTTTGATACACCAATTAGAGACACTGGAATATAACAATGATTACTCCCTACTTTGACCTTGCCATTGCAATCAACAGATATGGTGATATATGATCTAGAAGGGGATGAGCCTTGAGTTGTATGGTCCATGTGATAATTAGGACTGTAGGGGGCCATATAGCCATGAGTTGAAGTGATCAGTGGACACCGGGCCCTAGAAGTTGGTGGACTACCCATAATCGCGGTCACTATCTCAATATTACTAGCCGCAATTAATTGGTGATCAGAGATGGGCCCAGTATTGGTGCTATGCCGGGTTCGTGTATTGTGAGAGGCCCAAACCAGTATTCTTGTTACTATCTCAAAGTTATTAGCCACAGTGGATGTGGTCATTAAAATCTTATGGCACCTTTTCAACAATGGGGTTACGTGGAACCACCCACAGCCCTTCCAGTGCCACTTGGAGACACTATATAGTCATCATCGCCCCTGTTCAAATGCCATGCTCTAGTGGGCCTCGAGTTGTATAGTCCACATGGAAACAGGGCCCTGTACCGCGCTACTCATGGTAATTGGTACCACAGGGGGCCGTAGGGCCATGAGTTGAATGGGCAAGTGAACACCGGGTCCTAGATCTTGATGAAGCCACTGTGAAGCCGCTTCATTGTCTCACCCACCCACTGTTACTAACCACGACAATCAAATATAATCCTCATGTCAAACCAGGCCGCCAGTAATGACGGTAGCCATCCAGATTGACAGTTAGGCCAAATAGCTGCGAAGGCCCCCTACGGTAGGCCATCCAGATTGACAGTTAGGCCAAATAGCTGCGATGGACCAAGGTATAATCCTCATGTCAAAACAGGCTGCCAGTAATGACGGTAGGCCATCCAGATGGACAGTAGGCCAAATAGCTGCGATGGCCCGAGGCCCCGGGAAGCCGGACCCAAAGTATCGGCGGGCCACGCCAGTATCTTCGTCTCTTTCCACAAAGTCCGTATAGCTGCAGTGAGGTTTGTGATCAAAATAAGCCGCTGTTTTTCTTGAGTTCGGTTTTCTTCCAGACCTGAAGTTTTTCAAATTCTGCCTTCGTGACGTTCAGTACTTGCTGAAATGAGAGAGTGGGGGAGAGAGCAGAACAATATGGTAAGAAGAAGTGGAAATAGTTCAGTACTTGCTGAAATGAGAAGCAGAACAATACGGTAAGAAGAAGTGGAAATAGTTCAGTACTTACTGAAATGAGAAGCAGAACAATACAGTAAGCAGAAGTGGAAATAGTTCAGTACTTACTGAAATGGGAAGCAGAACAATACAGTAAGCAGAAGTGGAAATAGTTCAGTACTTGCTGAAATGAGAAGCATAACAATACGGTAAGCAGAAGTGGAAATATTTCAGTACTTGCTGAAATGAGAAGCAGAACAATACTGTAAGCAGAAGTGGAAATAGTTCAGTACTTGCTGAAATGAGAAGCAGAACAATACGGTAAGCAGAAGTGGAAATAGTTCAGTACTTGCTGAAATGAGAAGCAGAACAATACAGAAAGCAGAAGTGGAAATAGTTCAGTACTTGCTGAAATGAGAGAGTGAGGGAGAGAGAAGAACAATACGGTACGAAGAAGTGGAAACAGTTCAGTACTTACTGAAATGAGAAGCAGAACAATACGGTAAGAAGAAGTAGATATAGTTTGCACTGGGGTGTCCAGATTCATTGATCACATTTCCTGGCCCTTTTCAACGTAGACGGAACGAGCCACCCAGATCCTTTGATACACCAGTTAGGGTCACTGGAATAGAATCATCATCACTCTGTATTCAAACTTCTGACCATGCGAACACATGGGGGACAGACAAATCTATACATGTTTGTCATTCCACCGTTCTTGAAAAAAGGTCTTTGCAAAATTGGAAATGGTGCATGTCATCGTTTTCAAGTTTCAGAGCACCTTTTTTACACTATATTGTTTTCGTTGGTTCATAACGCTAGACCAATATAATAGATATGTTGAATGACAAACCGTATAACACGTGAAACAATTTTTTCACTTCTTTAAAACCAAATTACCGAGAAATCAGCAGTTAAAGTGCCCCAAAAATTATTAAAATTAAGACTGTAATAGAACTGGGAGGTGCATCATACCTTGAACTCTTCGTCTGATAAGTACGTCTCCAGTTTGAGGGGGTCAACGCCCTCCGGTTTCTCCTGAAGTTCAGCCAGGGTGTAGCGCGTTCTCTGCAGCTCCTTCAGCACGTTCTTGACGAGGATGGCACGATCATTACGCCTTCCAGCCTGAATCAACACACAAACAAAACAATGGCATAACTTTTGTAACAAATTAATGATTAGGTTTCCTGGCCCTCTTTAACGCAGGGAATATGTAAGCCACCCAAAGCCTTCGACATACCAGTTAGAGCCACTGGAAAATAATCACTCAGTATTCGAACTGACCTTGCGATCACAAGTACTACGCCCTCTCAACTGAGCCAACGGTCAAATGTGGTCGTACGTATGACGTAATAATACCACGACCCATAATCACTCTGTATTCGAACTTCTAACCTTGCGATCACAAGTACAACGCTCTCTCAACTGAGCTAACGGTAAAATGTGGTCGTATGACGGGATAACACCATGACACATAGGCCTACTGTTGGAAGATTTTTTATTTTTTGAAAAAATATATTTCTTCCTGGGTTTTAAAATAAAATCCTCACAATCACAAAATACAGCAAAACATTAGATTGTATGTAACAATTATGTGCCCTTAGAAAACATAAAGTTAAACATAGACTGTATATTAGTGTCATACTCTGCAGATCTTAGTGCTATATTAATTATCTATTATTATAAAGTAGTGAACCTTAAGGCCTCCAGGCCGATCATATGATCATTAAATAAAATTGTTCCGAATGGATACACGTTTTTATAAGAAATTCTTCAATGAGAAACTACTACTAGAGGCCAAAAAAGTTGAGAAACTATTAGTAGGCCTACTACATTAAGAATCAGTAAGAAACTCCAAAAATATTAGTATTAAAAATCTTAATAAATGTCTTTCTTTTGTTATACATGTAGTGTGTACAATATACAGTACTGTATTTTAACATCACAAATTTAATTAATTTGCATAAAAAATGTAAAACACCTAGATGTCTTGCACAAGATTTATAATTATGCCATGTACTTCGATAGTAAAAAAATAAAAAACTGCTAAGAAACTTTTAGCAGTAAAATCGGCACAAATTTAAGAAATTATTTATACTAGGGTCTGACCCTAGTTTCTCATAAAAAAGAGTGTAGTTATATTTAACATACAATGTTTTAATGTGAATGTTTATAAAACAAAACATTTTGTCCCATTTTGTGTGGAGTTTTCTAACACTGTTCTGAACAAGCTATTAAACCTTACCTTTTTATTTATATGTGCTATAGATTCCTGCATTGTCCAGGTGGGGAAGAGGTTAATAAAAGTCTGCGGTTCCAGTCCAGCATATATCAGCCACGTGGACGGAGGCTTCTTACGATTCTTTTCTGAAAATATAAAAAGTGGAATGAAGAGATCAAATGTTGGTCGTTATAGAGAAGAGAGAAGTTTTCCTCCAAGATAGATGATGATTATTATAATCATTATCATTAGTGCTCTAGTTTGTGTCAACCAGTTGCCATTCTTTAAAATTGAAAGAATATCTGACCGTCCACAAGAAAAGAGATGTAAAAGTGCCAATTTGAGATGTTTCTGCAGTTTTCATATGTATGTGTACAATTTGAGCTTTCAAAAGATACCATGCATATTATGGCTGGAATACTACTTAAAGATTAATGAGATGGTAAGATAATCAAAGAGGATAAAAGCGGAGCAACCTATTTTTTATCATTTTTTCCATTCATATTTTATTCAATCAAATTAAACAATAATAATTTATATACAATTTCTAGAGCAACATGTTATTGACTTTCCAGATTAAATATAATAATACTTGCTCATAAATAATATTAGTAAAATAATCAATATTTGCGTCTTTGCGGACCCTTTGTGGTGGATTATCACCTGTATTTTGTTTCCTGTATTTTTTTATTTGAATGAATCATTCCTGAAACCACCAAGTCTTAAATTTTCTTCTGTCAGCGGTAAGAAAAGCTTAGTTTTATTGCCATAGTAGCCGATACGTGGGTTAATAAAACTTATTGTGCCCATAATGAGCAGGTCAATTATAATTATCTACTCCTACCCGGGCATAGCGAGGGACTGTAACCGGGACTTTAGCGGGGATGGTCACGTTTATGCGTCCCCGCTATATGGGGGAAGTAACGCCAGTTTATACGGGGATGTAACACCAGTTTATACGGGGCTGTGCGCAATGAAATTTGGGACAGGATTGCGACCCTGGGGACTTGCACCAACTGTAGCAGCAATACAAACGGGGAAGTAGCCGGGATATAACAGGTTTAGTGGGGATGTTCAACAGGACTTCTCGGGAAGGTAGCCGGGGAAGAAACACACATGTTACAATTGTGAAAATTATATCCCCGCTGCAGTCTCCGCTATGCCCAGGTTGGGGGGTGGGGATTACAATTGACAAGTGCAATGGGACAGAGGATTTATATTTGTCATTGCTGACTTTAGTAGCTGGCCTACAGAGCAAATACTGCACAAGTTAATATTCAATGATGTCACTAATTGTCTCATAATCCTTCCCTTGGGGGAGGCAGAGATAATTTCTTAACGGCACATCAGCATCGAGACTATACCAGTGCCAGATAGGTTAACTATTCTAGTCCCATTCCGGGATTTTACGATGCAAACAAATAAAAGGAATGACCATCCGAAATAACTACCTTCTCTTTGCGAAAAGATTGACAAACTAGAATAATGAGACAGATAGTCCTTCCTCAGGACCGCCATTTAATGTCCTCATCCGACAGCCGCCCGCACCGGGTTTGACCTACGAACCGACGCAGTTATCCGGGGTGTGACCACCGAGTTGCAGCAGTCCATCAAGGATGCGGTTCACTAACGTATACCTCGGAACACGGAGGAAGTGCAAATAATGTGGCTTGGGAAATGACCATCAAGTATGTAACTTAATTGGATAATTTGTATTTCTATATTGACTTTGCTATTGAAGTTTCGGATCAAAAGGGTCTTCGCATGAAATACAGCATGTAATATTACTGTCAAATAATCCAAAGTCAGTGTCTCACCTTTACAGTAAGCCAACACCGTCTCCATTGCACATTTCCTGTCGTTGGTCCACTTGATCTGGGCCGAACCGGTCATCTGGGCCGAAGCGGTCATCTTGGCCTCCTCCGGATGTTTGACCTCCGGCCACCAGCCCTGCCACAGGTACACCTCGTAGCAGTTATCAAACACAAATAACGCTGCAGAAAGAAATAACGATTATATTCAGTGATTGATTTACTGCAGACAGGTCAGATTGGAGGAAGGGCCACAGTGATTATGTATATGGGCACGCATCTAGTTTTGTGGTCAAGCGATTAATGTTGGCGACTCTATAACCTAGGAAGCTCAGTAATTGGGAGATCGTAGGCCCGAATCGTAGGTCGGGCCCACTATAGTGTGATTAATGTTGGCGACTCTATAACCTAGGAAGCTCAGTAATTGGGAGATCGTGGGCCCGAATCGCAGGTCGGGCCCACTATAAAATGTGACAGAAGGTAGTTTTTAACCAAATAGTGGGCATCACCGGTTCTAACAATCTGATTGGCCAATGTATGAAAATCTGCCACAACCCTCCTGGGAAAAAAAATCACGTGGTCGAGCCTACTCTAGTGTGATTTTTATCATAGACCAATGTAATGTATTCGTCTTACCCCACTGGGATTTACCAATAGGCATTAGGGAGCGACATGTGCCACAACACTCCTGGAATAAAATCACGTGGTCGAGCCTACTCTAAGTGTGATTTTTATGATAGAGCAATGTATTCGTCTTACCCGGCTGCTCCGCTGTATACATGTCGGACTGGAGGAAGGGGTACGGCGATATGTGGTCCTCCGTCCTGGAGGGATAAATTAACTCGTTGGAAAGAAAGACGCCGGAGGAACTCGTCAGATGAAACAACCGCGGAGTGTGGTTGAACTTGAGCCCCTCTGAAAGATTAATGAAATATAAAAGTCACAGTGTTTTAATGCGAGGCTACATATAGTTTTTTCAAACGGTAAGTCAGTGTGGATGCAAAGAAAATACCTTTAATTGATTCAATTATTTAGCAGCTTATTTGCAATACGAAATAGATGGCTTTGACATTGCTGGGCTCATAATTATTAATTATCATCCTTGTAATGAGAAAGTGTATT
Organism: Scotoplanes globosa; assembly: GCA_027575025.1. Taxonomy (NCBI): domain Eukaryota; kingdom Metazoa; phylum Echinodermata; class Holothuroidea; order Elasipodida; family Elpidiidae; genus Scotoplanes; species Scotoplanes globosa. The sequence goes on along the minus strand of JAODAI010467065.1, from coordinate 2,447 downwards.
GACAACATGTCTTAAATTATGATTGATATACCTTCTGCATGTGACATCATTTCATTGCATTTAATAGTTGACTGCTTCCTTGAATCTGCCAATAACTACTGCTGATTGGCTATACACAGTACATGTGATGTGGTCTGTTTACGTTTATCACCATCTTAACAGGCCATGCCGAAGGTCTATTGGTCAAGTTGTGCGTCCCACCAATTTCAATAATGAATTAATGAGTTTCCTGGCCTTTTTCAACGCAGAGGTCATATGAGCCACCCAAAGCCTTAGATAAACCAGTTATAATGAGTGAATGAATTAATAAGTTTCCTGGTCCTTTTCCACACAGAGGTCATATGAGCCACCTAAAGGCTTTGATATACCAGTTATAATGAGTGAATGAATTAATAAGTTTCCTGGCTCTTTTCCACACAGAGGTCATATGAGCCACCTAAATTGCTTTGATATACCAGTTATAATGAATGAATTAATGAATAAGTTTCCTGGCTCTTTTCACATTTAATCTGATGGCCAATGATGCAGCTCTTATAGTTGGCTTAGTATTCTTCCTAACCCCTTGGTAGAATGAATGAATGACTGAATATGTTTCCTGGACCTTCTCAACACAGTGGTTATATGAGCCACCTAAAGCCTTTGATATACCAGTTAGAGCCACTGGAATATATCATCATCACCTCGGATTCGAACTCCCGACCTTACTTGTTAGAGATGATGCACGAGGTAGAGAGTGTATTTGATGTATCCGGTAACAATTTGCCAGTGTTGAGCTATTCATGAAGGAAACAGACATTCCCGGCCTTCTTCTGCATCATACGTGATGGTTTGACTAGAGCGTGTCTGATGAACATATGTCACAATAAAATAGCAGGTATCGCCTAGCTATTCTTAAAATGTATCACGTTGGTATTCCTTACCACAATTAAGTTCAATTTCAGCTCACATCTTAATTTTTACATATTTTCTGATATACGGTAGCATGGTGGTACCCATGGCCGTTCACCTAAGCCATTAATAAATAATCACCTCAAAGGTTGATATATATATATGTTCTACAGTATTTAAAACCTATTTGTCTGAATAAATTTGGAAGAAAACAATGTTATTCACGATTTAGTGATTGATTGTTTATGCCTGTTTTTGTTGGCAACGTTCACTTAAGAAAAATGTTTGAATTCAAGTCTATAATTAAATTTTCTGAAGACATAACTTGACACAAAACTGATTATAAATGTGTTATAAAGGAATATCCGGTTCGAACAACATCGTGGAGTAAATAATTAGTGAGATTCTAGCAATTGAAATTAAAGTGGCAGAGAAGCTTAGGCCAACTAACGTTAGGCCTAGCCAGCCTAAAAATCTATTTACGTGCTCCTTGGAAACAGTGGTAATATATCACTTAAATTATTCATAAATTTACTCAAACATTGTTGGTAGCATGAATATCACATAAAGGGGGCCTAAAGCTAAGTGAACGGACATATAGGACCCTAATGGCAATAGGTCCCTGTAGTATACTTAGAAAAAGTTTAATTTTCATTAATACTAATTTCATGATATTTGGAGGGATTAGCCGCCGATATAATAACTTAATTATTGTGGTGTGTCACATATATACCCAGTGCCTCCAGCACCTATTTATTGGATTCAATTAACATCATATTGCAGTGTAAGAACAATATTGGCATAGTAGCAAACAATCTATTTAGGATAGGAGGGCAACTCTAAAGAGTGCAATCAGCACTATCAAACTCCTTCTAAATGAAGAACTGAGGATACCTGGACAAGTTAACTGTCTGCTAAGATTGTCATTTCACAATATGACATTGATCTATCTATGTACTGGTCGCTATGGAACTATTACTGATTGTCTGTCAGCAGAATGTTGATTCACTTTGAGGATGACGGGTTTTAGGTTCTATCGGCATAGCTACATCCATAATAATACAGTACATGCAAATTATTGATCTCCGCGGAAGTTGAACCCAAAGAGGAGTTGCTATCCCCCCTCTAGATGAAGAACTGAGGACGGGACAAGTTAACCCCTCTAGATGAAGAACTGAGGACGGGACAAGTTGACCCCCCTCTAGATGAAGAACTGAGGACGGGACAAGTTAACCCCCCTCTAGATGAAGAACTGAGGACGGGACAAGTTAACGTACCCCCCTCTAGATGAAGAACTGAGGACGGGCCAAGTTAACTGACTAGACTCCATTATCTACTAATACTGTTGCTCTGTCCAGTGCTCAACAACTGCGTCTTCAAGTGTGTGAAAATAATTGGATGAGAAGGATAGTGGGGGTAAAGAGGGTGGAGGAGAAGGTTGGACGATATTAGTGGGGAGGTTGGGATGACTAGAAGTCTGACAGGGGTAGAATGAGGTGGGCTGGGCATGTGGTACGGATGGATGGAGGACGACTTCCAAAGATGGCGTTGTCGCACGA
>JAODAI010466954.1:0-14466 GCA_027575025.1 Scotoplanes globosa | reverse complement strand
TTTCTGATTTTAATGTCCGCTATGAGGGTGCGAAGCGGAAGTGAAATCAGGTCGGCAGAAAGGACGGCTCTTGACCCCAAGCAGACATAATCCACTACCGTAAATATTGAAAGTCCGTAATCCATTGCCTTACCTTGAAAGGGCCTTAGTGTTATCAAATTGATCTGTTTGACAGGTCCTAAAACTATGCAAGAGGGAAAGGTTGATGTTCATAGGACACTTCGGATTGGGTTTTGGTGCAAAAACCTTTGCAACCAAAGTGTCGTTGGGGATGTTGTTTGTTGGTGCGCAGTTCATCGATCTATTATGGCCCACCCTGTTGCAGCTCGGCGTCGAACGTGTGCAAATATCCCCGGGGGCGACGACAGTAACCCCATTGATTTTCGAACATTATCCCGTTTCCCACAGTCTACTTGCAGTCGCAGGGTGGGCGCTGGCGGTTGGACTTGGTTACTTTGGGCTCACGCGCTCACTTAAAGGCGCTTTGGTGTTAGCCATATTGGTTCTCAGCCATTGGGGCCTTGATGCTGTGGTTCACCAACCTGATCTACTACTTCTTCCCGGAGGCGACACCATGGTTGGTTTGAACGCATGGTCATCGTTGCCGTTAACGCTTGCCATAGAGCTCACCATTTTTTCTGTAGGCGTCTGGATGTATACCCGTATGACTAAGGCCAGCGACACCATCGGACGCTGGGCATTTTGGGGACTAGTATCATTTTTGTTGATCATTTATGCCGGGAATCTATTCGGAAGTCCTCCACCAAGCACCGAGGCCCTCGCGTGGGTAGGGCAACTGCAGTGGTTACTGGTCTTGTGGGGATTTTGGATCGACAATCACCGTGAAATTGTTCGTCGGGGATACTTTTCTCCGTAATAATACTCCATCATCGAGTCTACGCTGTCGAAGAGATATTGTCTGTTCTTGGCACAAAGCCGACTTAAATCTCACCGCCTGATTACATCCGTTTTTCTGCGCTAAGCGGAAGTAATTTTCACGAAATTCGGTTTTCTGAAATTAATGTCCTGTGTGGATGGCTCCCATTTTGCAAGGGTTTTGTTCTGCATTGGCGTGGTTGTTAGGTACAGTCTTGTGTCCGGCCTGTTTGCGCGGTGTCTATTACCGCTGGCCTTGATGGTTTCCGCGAATAAGGTCCTATTCCGCTATACGGACAATTACGTCCTGGACATTTATCAGGTTCTCCCTATTCCCGGCCTAACCGGTTCGCCATCACATCACATCGTCCTCACATACTCAAATTCGTTTCAGTCGTTTTCAATATTCAAGGGTCATGCGACTTCCCCTGCCGTCATTTGCGGTTTGCGATATATCTCATCACTAACCATGACGGCCCAGGCGATGCGCGCTGCTTTATTTGCCATCGCGACGGCAACGAGCTTGGGTGGTTTTTTGGTCAATAGGTTGGCTGCCCAACGATGACTGCCGGTATGACTTCGTATCCAGCGAAGCTGCGATGTCATACCGTTGACCAGCAGACGGCGAAGGTATTGGTCTCCCATTTTTGAGATATGTCCGAGACGTTCTTTGCCGCCGCTGCTATTTGATTTGGGCGTGAGTCCGATCCATGCTGCAAATTGCCGGCCAGAGGTAAACTGATTCGGGTCAGCAACTGTTGCGGCGAGGGCGGTCGCCGTAATCAATCCAATGCCCGGAATTGTCTCGAGACGCCTTGCGACCTTGCTGCCCTGGAACCATTCCTTCAGTTCCTTGTCCATGCTGCATATCAAGACTTGTAGGTCATCCACCTGTGTTGCAAGAGTGGACAGTATCTTGATTGCTAATGCAGGAACATCCGACACCTTTCCGTCAACAAGTTGCGGAATAATCTTAAGGACATGTTGAATTCCTTTGGCCAGCGTGATGCCGAATTCAGCCAACTGTGCGCGGATCATATTGACCACCTGAGTGCGCTGCCTGATCATCAGGTCGCGGGTTCGATGCAGAAACAAAACAGATTGTTGTTCGGGTGACTTGATCGCGACAAACCGCATTGTAGGCCGCTGTACCGCCTCGCAAATAGCTTCAGCGTCTGCAGCATCGGTTTTACCGCGTTTGACGTAAGGCTTCACATAAACTGGCGGCATTAACTTGACCACATGCCCCAACGCCGACAATTGACGCGCCCAATGGTGGCTCGTACCGCAAGCTTCAATGCCAACCAGACAAGGCTCAAGTTTCGTAAAAAACGGAATCATCTGACGCCGCCGCAGTGTCTTGCAGACGATCACCTTTCCATCGTCATTAATTCCATGGACCTGAAATACATTTTTGGCCAGATCAAGGCCGACAGTGGTAATATTCATCCGGGTGGCTCCTTTGGCTCGGGATTGTTATCAACAACTCCCATATTGGCACTTTGATGCCGTGGGCGGGAGCCATCCACCCCATCCGCTATGGGGGGCTTGAGCGGAAGTGACATGACGACTGCGAAAACTTCTCCTGTTGACCCATAGCGGAAATCCGTCTCCGGAGAATTGGATTTAAATGCGGAAGGCATTGCGACCTTTACATGGCTGCAAGCCGGCGCTGTTCGAACCGAAACACGCCATGCAGACACAGGACTGCGAACATCATCCCGGTCGCAAACAACAGTGGCGCGGTGGCCCCGCCAGTCCAGTCCTGTAAAAAACCGGCGGCAATCGGCATGAAGGCGGAACCAGCGAAATACCAAACTTGGAAAATACCGATGCCCGGCCCCCTGTTTTCGGGCTTCAAGACCAATGCCGGCAGGGACGACACCACCGGGACGGCAATTGCATAGGCGATGCCATACAGGGCGAAGGTGAGGGCCGGAAAGGATGTGTAGGGGATTAACGCACCGACGATCACGCAGACGACCACACCGAATATCAGCACGGCGTCCGGAATTTTATACCGCGTTGCCACGTACCCGCCTAAAGGCAGGGCGAAAAAGAACACCCAGGACATCAGGCTTACCACCTGACCAGACTCAGTGATCGATTCCCCTTGTTCGATCAGAAGCACGGTTCCAAAGCTGAGCATCACGAGGTAAGCGCCATTGATCAGCATCCATGAGCAACCGGCGATGTTGATCAGCCTGATCTCCCCACCACTTAGACCGGGTGAAGCCTGGTGAGCGGGCGCGCCATCGCGAGGCCCGCCGCCGGAAACAGGTGGTGGGCGATAGAAGCCTGCGATGGCGATGAGGGCGACGGCGCTTGCCGCGGCCGTCAGCAAGAACACAATGTTCCAAGAGTAATGTTCTGCGATGGGACCCTGGATCGCCTGTGCTGCCGCGATCCCGACTGGCCAGCCAATAATAAAAATTGACATACTGAAGAACAGTTCCTTGTCAGCGAACCAGTCGCTGAGCATCTTCATCATTAGGACGAACAAAAATGCTGCCCCGGTGCCCCCGATCAGACGCCCGGCGACCAGCGTCGCATAGTCTTCTGCCAAACCTGAGAGAATACCACCCAAGATCATCAGCAAAATAGCCGCCGAGACGACTTGCCGATCACCGAATCGTTTGCCGAGATGGCCGGCGGGGATCGACAAAATCAGGCCGGGTATCATGTATAGGCCGATCAGCGTGCCGATCTGATCATAGCCGATATTGAAATCCTGGATCAGAAAGGTCGCGACCGATCCCGTGGATTGAAACTGATAGCCAACGCTAAGCCTGCCAACAACGAGGACCACGAGAATCGTCCAACGATTGATAACCATCGAACCATGCCCCCTCTCTTCGCCCCTTAGGCCATCGAAACGACTACCACTGAAATGATTATAACGGCATATCTATGAATGTCTCCTCTTGGCACTTTCCGGACTCTTACTAAACACTGAAATTATGACCGCTTCCGTGTGGAAAGCAGACATTCTCACAGTAAAATCCGAAAGCTCAATTTTGATGTCCGTTATCAGGGACTAAGCGGAACTAACTTTTGACCGCCGAAAACAGCCGGTTTTGACCCGAAGCGGACGGTTGGGGGTCGTATGGAAATCCAGTAACTTCGGCGCCCTTCGACAACTCTAATTCGGCAATTACTAAACTAAATGAACTTTATATTTCTCGACGAACCGTTGTCTATCTTCGTCGGTCGGTACTACACCATTCTGAAACTGTGCTATATCCCGGATAAATTCCTCTGATGGCCCTGCCGGTGCATGTATGATTTTCAGATGGCTATTGACCAAGACTTTAATTCGGCGAGGCCCGTGAGAACCGCCAACAAACACGTCAATTTCCGACTTTTCCAACAAAATTAGCCAATAACTGACAATCCGTCCATTACATGACGGTTAGGGCTTCCGCTGCATGAATGAAGGGTGTTATCCTCGTTTCACCACGCCAACAGCAGATCGAAAAGTGAAAATGGAATGGCTCTTTGGGGCGAGGAACATGGCTGGCGCTACGACATGTTCCCTTTGGATGAATCCGGGGATACCCTCGGCCCATTTCAATCATTCAAAGAGTTATGGGACAGCAAACGAAAAGAAGAGGCATTACCCGCGTGGAGGGATTTTTCATTAGAAAATTTTGCTGGGTGGTACGGCTGGATCAAGGTGGAGGATGTTATTCTTGGACAAACATACGATTCCATTTTCCGATTGTGGGGTACGAATATTACTGACCTTTTTGCACAAGACCTAACGGGCAAGCGCATGAGCGAAGCAACGGGTGATATTTTCTCACAAGAAGATTTCGAGATGTCCTTAGAAATTGTACGCAACCGCGTGTTCAGAGTCTGCGCAGGTCCGTTAGATTGGGAAACTGACCATGGTTGGAAACGGCCGATTTCTTATTCTTTCATTCAATTGCCTTTGGCCGATGACGGCCATTCAATCGACAAATTGCTTTATATGGGGCAGCCAGTAAATCCAAGCTAACTGAGATCAAAAATTTCCGCATGATAGGTGAGTGGATCGAAAATTTGGTTGGTGGAATAGCAAAAATCTCACGTCTTTTGTAGGGTGCAGTAAATGCTCACTAATGGGATCGAGGCAATGATTGAAGGACTAATTGGGTTTCAGCAAAAAAATTCAGGCCTCAGAATTTTTGACTTTATCAACACTATCGGTCATAAAAAACGAAAATGATCGCTGTCAGGATGTCCGTTCCTGGCTAACAAGAGACGAAATCAGGTGGCTCATATTTCGGCTGGTTTGTGACGTACAGTGGACATCTTGAAAGTTCTCCCTAATTTACTTAAGCGGTTTTATCATAACAATTGTTTCAGGCTGAAAGCCTAAACTCTGATAAAATGCGCGGGCGTTGTCGTTATTGGCAAAAACCTCCAAATGTAGAAGGCGGTAGCCCTGTGCTTTCGACCAATCCTCCGCAGAAACCATTAGGAGGCGGCCGATGCCTCGACCCTGTGCAATTGAATTCACAGCGAGGAGAGGAATTGTACCGCAGGATTCTTCCGAGATTGAATCCTTAGTTTCGCAGATATGAATAAAGCCCAGTGGTACCCCGTCTTCTTCAGCGATCAGAGTAATCCTCTGCCCTTCTTCTTGGTCGAGCATACTATTGATATAGTCATTTTGGAATTTTTGAACAATTTCATCAGAATGCCATTTCAAGTCTGCGACTTCCTCCAATTGTGGTGAAAGAGTTAAAATAAAACTTCGATCCGCAGTTGTGGCCTCCCTAATTGTGGTTGTGGTGGCTGACATGGCCCTCGGATTTCTTCAGTTAACTCCATAATACGAAACATACCATTGGCTCGAATAAAGTCCAAAATCTACATGGCGGCTCTTGACCCTGAGAAGACATTTTGAGTCTTAAGAAAAATCTTTCAACCCCTGTAGTAAGATGCGCCCCGCCTTGCCGCCGTTCCCTAACACCCTTTTGCTAAAAACAAGAGATAATGCCTCGGCATGATTGCTGATATTTTTGACATTTTCTCTCGTCAGAACACCATTCTTTTTGAGCAGGTCATCGGCTTGTGAGGCAATCGTTGTGATCAGATGGTAACCAAACGTACCTCCCTGACCTTTCAAGGAGTGGACCGCTTCTTTTGCCATGCTTTTCGCTTCATCATTAAGCGGATTGTCGGCCAAATCAGCCAATGATGTTTCCATCTCTCTACAGCGCTTGGAAACATCCTTTTCGAACAGCGATGCCATCTTGGCGACAAGCTCCTCATCCAGGTTCGCTAGGTTCTCTGGTAGGACACTGTCTTGCCTTCCAGCTAATTGTTGCTGGTCAATAATGCTGGAAACCCGTTCAAGGACTTGCGGGAAACCAGATGCTTTAACTGGCTCGTCAGACTTGCCGGTATCTTGCCGATTCTTGTTTTTAGTTGTCGCGTTTGGCGAGGTGTGAATTTCTTCACCGAGATGCGTATTAATGGCCTTCAACAACACCGGCAGGTCTAATGGTTTGGAGCAGACCTCGTTCATCCCGATGTCAATGTATTCCTTGATATTTCCGGCCGCTATATCCGCTGTCAGGGCAATGATCGGGATGTTTGATTTTTTTGTGTCCATGGACCGGATTACGGAGGTTGCCTCAATGCCATCCATGACCGGCATGCGGATGTCCATCAGGACAAAATCGAAATCCTCTGCTTCAACAAGTTCGGCGGCGATCTTTCCATTTTCTGCAATTGTAATGTCATGGTTCAGGTTGCCAAAGATGGCCTGTATCAGTTGCTGATTGACCACATTGTCTTCTGCCAATAACACTTTCAGGGATCGTGAGGATACCCAGCGATCCAATGAACGTCTTTTATCGGATATTTCAATCTTGCCCTGGGCGGGATGACAGGGGATCGTAAACCAGAATGTGGAGCCTTTTCCAACCACGCTATCAACACCAATCTGCCCACCCATCAATTCGACAAGTTGTTTGGAGATAGAAAGCCCCAGTCCCGTGCCGCCATACTTTCTTGAAATAGAGCCATCGGCTTGAATGAAAGCAGAGAAGAGACTGCTCTGTTCCTCTTCACTCAATCCGATCCCGCTGTCGGTCACACCAATACGAAGCAAGAAATTGTCGTCATCCACGGGTTGATGACCGACTTGCACAGTGATCGCACCGTATTCAGTGAACTTGAGGGCGTTACTGAGCAAATTGGAAAGAACCTGACCGATCCGCAAACTGTCCGCATGGGCTGATTTCGGCAACGCCTCATCCAGTTTGATGTCCAGCGCAAGTCCAATCTCCTCAATCTTGGGAGCGAACAACTGAGTTGTTTCCACAACAAAGGAAGCCAGATGAAAGTCGACAGAAGAAATATCGAGTTTGCCGACATCCAGTTTGGACTGATCAAGGATTTCATTGAGTATCTTCAAAAGGTTCTCACCAGATGACTTGATGCTCGTCATCCAGTCCAGTTGCTGGGGCGACAGATCGGTTTCCAAAACCAAGTCCGTCATGCCAAGCACTCCGGCCATGGGGGTGCGTATTTCATGACTCATTGAGGCGAGGAACTCGGACTTGGCTCTGGTAGCCCTTTCAGAAATCGTTTTTTCACGACGAAGTTCTTCCGAATTGGCTTTGAATTTTAATAACGATCGTGCAAGTTCGCCAATTTCGTTTTTTTCGTCTAAGTTACTCACATCAACGTCAAGTTCGCCGTCTGCGAGTTGGCGCATTGAACTCGAAATCAGATTGAGTGGTTTACTAATGTTAGCAGCGATCAGAATACCAAGGATAATTGATATTAAGATGCCCATTACGACAATCACACTGATGCCCGCCTGACTTTTTATGACTACATTCTTGGTGTTTTCACTCGCCATTTCACTTAGTTCTTGGGCTAAGTCCGCGACACGGTCAATTTCCGCTTGATATTTACCGCTTACTGAATTCAATGTTCGCAGAATATCTTCAGATTTGGTTTTTGCACTGATGGCTTGCCGATGAACAGAAAACACGCCGTCGTTTTTTAGAACAACATCTTTCAACACACCCAACCGAGTAATCACAGATACCAAATCATTTTGGTCGTGGACGTCCTGCGCCCGCCCAGCGAGACGTTTGATTGAGATGTCAACCTTTTTGAAAACTTTGTAAAATTTCTTTTCAATACTTACCAAATTTTCCAGTTCTACTTCATTGGTGTGGGCTCTAATGTGACTACGGAGTTGCGTAAGATATCCCCGTAACCGGTAGACATTCTTTACTATAAAAAATTTTTGATTGGCAGTCTCTGACAGAAGGTCATTCAACTTTTCGATCGTCGCATCACCGCCTTGGACCAGTGTTTTACCCCGATCCTCCATCTCTGACACGGAGGATTCACTTCGCTGAGAAAGGTGGAGCAATTTCTTATCAAGTATCTTTAACTGCTTATCGAACTTAGCAATTTTGTCCTCAACAGATGTCGATTTCTCAATCTGTGAGGCACGCGCTGTCAATATCGATCGAGATAAGGTAATAAATTGCTGGTGCAAGGCTAAAGCATAAGTGGTATTTAGCTTTTCGCTGCCAATAGCAGAATATTTTGCAATGTCGGAAAAATTGTCTTTCGATTCCTGATCTTGAACTTGTATTGATTCCCTTGCAATTCTAAAAAATTCAACATTGGTTGAGTTCAAAGCGTTGGCAAGAGCAAGACGGGTTGATTGCATACGGCTAACCAAGTTTTCAGATGCATTCACGAGCGGGCCGACGACCTCAAACAATAAAATTGTGGAGTTTTGGATCTGAGTTACGAAGACATAGCCGGACCCGCCGGCAAAAGCGATCAACAAAGACAGTCCCAAAAAGGATGTAATCAATTTCGTTTTGAGGCGGGCTTTACGAATTGAATTAAATTTGAACAAAGTTGATATCCCACCCCCCCCAAATCAAAGAAGCTGGCCGAGCGCGAACCAACCGAATGATGAAGTTAGTTTGCGGGTTTGTACACCTGAATTCGGTAATTGGCTGTATCCGCGATGTAAACCCATCCGGTCGACTTGTCCACGAACATGCCGTGCAGGTTTCCAAATTCACCGGCACCGCCGGAGCCCTTTTTGCCCCATTTGGTTAAGAAATTACCGTCCTTGTCAAATACCTGAACACGGTTATTACCAATTTCGGTTACATAGACATTGTCATCTTTGTCGATCCCAATGCCAGCCGGTGCTTTGAATTCGCCATCGCCGCTACCGAATTTACCCCATTCCTTGACGAAGTTGCCTTCCGGTGTGAATACCTGAATCCGGTTGTTATTCAAGTCGGCGACGTACATATGTTTTTCACTATTGAACTTGGCCGACTCTGGATTATTCAGCTCCCCCGGCGCCGCTCCCTTTTTCCCGAAAGTGTATAGGAATTTACCGTTTAGATCCCAGACGCTGATCCGATGATTGCCTGCTTCTGGCATGTAATATTTTCCATCAAATATACTAGTGAATTCCGACTTAATATTTTGGCCCGGTTCGGAACCATATTCACTGAAAGTCTTCATCCATTTGTAGTCTTTGTCGTAAATTTTAACGTCACCGGTCGTATAATCAGCGATAAATATTCTACCGTCCGGCGCGGTTGAGATACCTTCAGGTTTTTCCAGGTTTTCATCTTCGTCACCCTTGCCGCCAAAGCGGGTCACGAACTTACCAGTCATTTTGTCGAAAACCTGGACCCAAGCATGCGCCGCGTCGGTGGCCATGATGTTTTTCCCATCAATTGTCAGGTCGAAATCTTCGACGTATTTGAACTGCGCTTCGTCGCTGCCTTTCGTGCCAATATTCATGACGTGCTCGAATTTCATTTCTCCGGCATGGGTGCCAGCGGAAAATAGGATACCCAAAATCGTGGCGGCTATGAAAGGTCGCCCAATCGTTTTGGATTCAAACATTATCACACTCCGATTCAAACCGATTTATTTTGCGCCCAAGAAATCAAGGCGCGAACGGATATGGTCAATTTTTCCGACGAACGTCATGCCATCCGATATTCCACAAACGACACGCTCCGTCGTTTTAATCTTCGTTGCCTGAAGAGGCTTAGTCGCTTTAGAGAAAACGAGCCACCCACCGATCAAGCCTGCCATAAGAAAACCTATCGTCAGGACATACTTTAGGGGTCGATGTATTGTATGGACGGCTATTGTTGTCGTTGCCACTTTGCCCACGTGCTATTCGCAGCTTAAACACACGTAAATATTCCATCTCAGTATACACGATTCAGGTCTGGGAACCAACTTCCGGAAATGGCTAAAAGGAGCCGAAAACCGGGCCTTCAGATTTCGGCCGGTTTGTGACGTACAGCGGCCATAACCAGACGCGTACGTCCTGGAGATTGTTGGACGTTTTTTGATGTTACTGTTCTTGTTTTGTACTATACTCACTAATTGTCAAAACCTAAGATAAACTGGCTCCCCGCACGGCAGGATTATGAGCAATATGGACTGACCAGGGAAGAACACCAAGGGAGCCAGACCGCACAAGTAGGCGGTATCACCGTAATCCTCAATATGGAGAGAGTAGGCACACTTGATCCTGATTTTATCGACGGAACACCAGACAGATAAGTAAAGGAGTTAGGACAAGGATGTTTGGATGGATTTAGCAATCGTGAACTGGCCCGCCTGACCTTCATTTTATCCAGCGAGCCATTCTTCTCTCATCCACAAATGAACAAGCTGGTCTGTATTTCCATCCGCTGCGTTCAACTCATGTTGACGGTATCTAGACGTCAAATCCTTGCGGGTGCGGCCAACATATCTAGGTCGTCCGTCCCTTGTAAAAAAAAGACAATAGATCGTTGCCATATTGGCAATGCTCCCTTTGATCTCCGCAACCTAGCGAGGATATTGCAGTACCGGCGAACATTTTATCAATAAATTAATGTATCTCTCCGAAGTTCATTCTTGTCAGAAGATCAATATAACTGCTTACGGTCCACGCCATATGCATGGATCAAATTAAAGGCATTTTGAATCAAACTTAACAGGGGGTATTTATGGCTAAAGAAATTGAAGAAAAAGTAGAAGTCGAACTTGATATTCAAATTGTAGATCGAGGCGCAAGGGCGCTTGCTGAAGGGACGTGGCCTAAATGGGAAACAACCCGAGCAAGGTCCTTTCTTGAAAAGAAAACAGACGTTATCCATCGGAAACTCGGCAAATATAGAAATATGCGTTTGGAACTCACAAAAACGAGAAAGGGTTCCGGATTTAAAGCCAATTTTGCGTTTTCTGTGGATCAAAAAATTGGACCATTTCATATAGAACGTGATGGTCAAGTAGATTTCAAAATCAAAGACGGCTCGGGAAGGGTAATTTTCAGTAAACCACTTAAAGGGTTTGGAATTCAGTGCGGTGGTTGGAGGTCAATTACTATTAGTGGCCCTATCGATCCGAAAATATTTGCGAAAGCTTCCGGTGCGCAAATCATTTCACGAGGCTCAATTCGAGCAAGGCGTTGCTAAACTCTATTGGGCTTACACGAATCGGACCCCGCCTTATCTGGCGGGGTTTTTGTTTTCGGTATTAATGATGGAACTCCGCTAAAAATACTCAGTGCCGATAGCCCCCTCACATGGCCGATAATTTACTACTATTTTTTCATTGATGAATTGGCAGCCATCGAATGGATTTCGCAAGTGCAGATGTGAAATTTGTTAAGTGAACGTCACCAAAAAGAAAGCCGGGCCATTTAGGCCCGGCGAGTTTTATAGGGAGGTTGCCAGAGGGGCGCTAGGGGATTGCGCTGGGGGAAAGTGCCCTCTGACAATGCTGATACTATCTCAATCCTGTTACATCATGATGACCGCAATGTATCAGAATGATTACAACGTGTTACAAATGCGTTTAGACAAGTTTGCTTTCTGGATTCCAGCATATTATCTGGTAGATTGTTTGAGCGCCGTTTCAGCAATTCATAGATCATTTTAATTCAGGGCTATAATGACAACCGATTTACCACAAGACATTCGCCTATGGTTTCTAACTGCACCTCTTGAAACTGGATTGCTGTCCCCTGATGTTCCTCTACCTGTAGCACACGACGCATTTATGCGTGGTCTTGTACGTGATCGTGCGGGGACATGGGTGTTGACACCAAGCGGACGAGAAACGCTGGACATGCTATTGCAGGATTAAGAGTATCCATCCTCTTCATCTTCCTAAAATTGTCTAACGTCAGCGCCTATGGAACAAAATAGCGGAATTGCATAAGAGAGGATTTCTGGTTCATCGTAGTGACCGAAGGGAACGAAGATGAGACAGAAATCGCAGACACGACATACTGGTGCAGCCAAGACAATCAAGGACATTCGCCGAGCGACGCGCACAATAAAGGTCTAGGGTGCCATCTACCATGATGTAATCGGGCCAATCATTCATAGGCGACACATCTTTCCAATTGACGACACCAAAATTCAAGATTCGCCTATCTTAACACAGTACAAGCGTAGTGGTTAACCGCAGCACATTCACGCCATACAACAGGGGAACATTTTCGAATGTGTAGCGTCCGTCAGTCTGTGAAGAAGCAAAGTCTATGAGCACCTCATTTCTGTAGAGCTCTAGGTCCCATCCCAATGGCAAATCACCGTTCAGGGTAACCATCTGCGCATGATGGGACTGGTTGCTGTATCTTGGAAATTTTCGAATCGATTTCATAATTTCCTCCTTAGATTTTACAACCTGGAGAGTTGATCCTTGATCTGAAGTTTTCGTTTCTTCATCTCTCTTAGCTTGAAGCTGTCAGAGATCGGTATTGATTCTGCTTTTTGAATTTTTTCATCTAATTTTCGATGTTTTTTCTCAAGAGTAGATCGATAATCGACTAAGTTCATTTCTCCTCCGATCTAATTTATCCATTCCATATCGTCAAAATCTCCAATCATTTCGTCTGTCAACGAATAGTCATTAAGGAGTGACTTCAGATTGCTTTGAATCTTTTCATTAGCTCTAGACGTGCTGGCATACGTTTCTTGAAATACGGTTTCTAGTAGCGAGGATGTCTCTTTTGTAAACATTGGCGTTACTCCGTTGAGGTTTCCTTATGTGTCAATAAGAGCAATCAACGTGCCAAGAATTACGCAGCACTCAAATAGGTTTGTGGACTATTATGAATTGGGACATGTGTCACTTCGGAAACTTGAGGAAACAGTCAAAAAAACCCAGAATTATGGGGTATTATCCAGTTTGAACCTCAGTTCTTGTTGATATGAAAGGGCTGTTTTTGTTGAATTAGTAGTATTGAGAACTCATTGACGACAAAACAAAGGCCGTCTCAATTTGAGAATATCTTTGGAGGGTTCTCAAATTGATAAAAAACTTATGAAATCGGGGGAGGGCTGTTTCTAATTTAAGTTTGCCCGATCTAGGTCAACACCCACCGAAATGTCTGACTGAAAATGGTGACCGTTATTGGTACACAAGCGGCCATTAATTTGAGAAAATCAGTTTTTGATCTATGCAAAAGTAATCGACAATGTCAGAATAAGACATAGTATTTCGTATCTTAGATTGTGATATTCTGTGGCGACCGGCTCATTTAGGCTGCAGTCATGATAGTGGACACAGCTGTGTTTCAGCGAAAAAACCTAGCCTCCCAATTTATGACTTTTTCAACAGCCTCAGCCAGGAGTGGACGTCAATACTCGGGAATTATAGCGCCGTTCCATGAGATGAGTTACCGTAGCCAGATGATAGTCGTATTGATTACGTACAATTCTCAAAGGAGCTGAAATGAGCGAATATCAAAGAGTGCTCATTATTGAAGACGATAAGCCCATGGCATTAATTGTAGCTGCAGCAATAACAAAGCGTGGGTATGAAACTTTAATTTGTTCTTCATTTGAAGCGGGGTTAGACGTTATTTCAAATAATCTTTTCTCTTTTGTCGTGTCAGATATTTTTATGCCAGGAATAGGGGGTATTGAAGGAATAAAGATTCTGAAAGAAAGACATCCAGATATTCCTGTGATTGCAATGTCTGGAGGCTGGTCTGACTTAGAGCCTGAAAGCGCGATTGCTGCTGCACAAGAAGTTGGCGCAGATGCCGGGATTAAAAAGCCAGTTTCAACAGAGGATTTTAGTTTGGCTTTACAGGCCATAGGCAGAGGCAAGCCATTAGATCCTGAGTAAAGCCACATATTTCTCATCAATGTCGATAATTGGGTAACAACGATAAAACCCTTACTCACCTCAAAATTTTCTGTTTTGGTCTGAATTAGATTCCCAAAACGCTAACGTGGGTACCAGTGTATGACAAATAATATTTTCTCATTTTGAACGTCACATTGCCACTGGTGGCGTATTTTGATCATGATGCGAATAAACCACCGTTTCCAGTGGTGGAAATACGGGCCCATATCCACCTCATCATTTAGTCACTACTTCGTCACATCAATAATTTATTGTAAAAATTCTCAAGCCACCTTTCCCTGTGGGTGAAGGCACCCCCCCATGCCCCCCGGGTGGCCTTTTGTTAAGGCCGGGCCCTACTAAGTTTTGCGTGCATAGCAGCGTGAGTACGGCCTCTGTTTATTTGACGGAGGTGAGTTCAGGTAGATATTAATTGACGGT
>JAODAI010466843.1:0-14471 GCA_027575025.1 Scotoplanes globosa | reverse complement strand
TCCATTTACCATAAGGTTCGTTATTCATAAACGAGAAAAAGGTTCTACAGTCATAAGGTTCGTAATTCATAATTATAAAAAAGGTTGGATATTTATACAAATATATAGGTTCGATATTCATAATGGGCGAAAGGTTTCTTTGTTCATAATGAGAGAAAGGGTTCGTTATTCATAATGAAATAAAGGGTTCGATATTCATAATGATATAAAGGGTTCGATATTCATAATGAGATAAAGGGTTCGATATTCATAATACTCATACTCACTATGAATATCGAACTCTTTCTCTCATTATGAATATAAAACCCATTATCTCATTATGAATAACGAACCATTTCTTCCATTATGAAAAAGTTAACGAAGCTCTTTTTTTTACTCAGCGGGTTATGAATAACGAACCTTATGAACAATGACCCTCATGAATACCGAACCTTATGAACATCGGGTAGACCCCAGTTATAGGACCCAACGATTGCTTACCAAAAATAATGTCGCTGAATTATGGTGATACACGGAAATCCCCGTAGATACCCGACTATGCGGTTATTATGCCTTGCTAAGTTAGGGGACGGCGACAATTAATGTTACATTCGTGAAACAGTAATGACGTATAAAACATTACAACAGCGTCATTCAACCTTATATTTATATTAACATTATTTGATCCATATGATTATGGACCCTGCATATAGGAAATCAAATTCAGGATACCTCAAGAAACATGTGTACCAACAAACTGATGGTTTCAAGTATGACGAAACATGTGTACCAGGATACAACCTGATGGTTTCAAGTATGATGAAACATGCGTACCATGATATAAACTGATGGTTTCAAGTATGAAGAAACATATGTACCATGATACAAACTGATGGTTTCAAGTATGAAGAAAGATGTGTACCAGGATACAAACTGATGGTTTCAAGTATGAAGAAAGATGTGTACCAGGATACAAACTGATGGTTTAAAGTATGAAGAAAGATGTGTACCAGGATACAAACTGATGGTTTCAAGTATGAAGAAACATGTGTACCATGATACAAACTGAGGTTTGCAAGTATGAAGAAAAGTAATTGAACATAGCAACACTTCCGGTTAATCGAACCACAGCGCCGGTCACAGTACATGACAATTTGGTGTTAGCACTACACCTCATATGATGTTGTTGTGAAGTATGATGACAACATAACTGATATACTGTTGTCAAGGGTGTATGGCACAGGGTTTATCCTACATTTAAAAAAATCTGAAGAACTGGGTATTTATTTTCAGACTGGTGAACACAATGTCCTCGTCAATGTCCCAAAGTCTCGCATAACGCCACCACTGCTGGTATTCGTAATTGAGATCCATTGACGTCCTTATAAAGTTCAAAGAAAAGGGGAAATAATAAGATTAGTCATACAAAAGCGTTGGTTGGTCTCTGCTATTTATATATTTCAATATTTATTAACAAATATCAATACAACCACCCTCAATTGTATTCAATGGCTTTTATTTTTGTATTTCAACTGCGACGAATGAACTCTAATCTTTAGGTCTATCCTCCCCAGGAATCAACACCATTTATATTGATAGTGTAATTACCAAAGTTTATAAATGTCAATAGTAATGTTTTCATGTCGATAGTATGATTGTTTACAAAAGGAGTGGGTGGTAGTTTCCGAAAATCTTGATTACGTAAAGCCAACTAATATTGAATTAACTCAAGCCTAATAATTTACTTACCAGAAAAGTGGGTATATATGCCTAAGTTGGGCTAATTCAATTTGTGATAGAAACAAAGGCCGTGTACATAATGCAATGTACACTATAATAAAATAACCGACTAAAGAAATAAATGAGCAAGATATTGAAAGAATATAAGATTAAATAACTTCATAAGTGTAATCGACAAATATTTATATAAGGTTGGTTTATACAATCATATGTGGGGTCAATATTATAGTACACAATTAAAACCGGATGGTCGCTTAGAGTCACGCTTTTCTAAAAATATACGTCATACACGTGTTGTTCTCAACGACCACGTATTTATATATTAAATGAATGTGCAAATATATAGGCATTATTCTAACAAGTGGTGTATACTGGCGTCATTGTTTCACCAACGATCCAATTGTATTACCCTGTGTGTGTGTGGTTTGACGTCACGACTATACGCATGTACACAAAAATACTCATGTATTTAAAATATTCTTACAATGTTACGTGCAGAAAATGATATGCCAGTTTAATTCTTCGATTGCAGCAAAAAATGCCTACAGCATAATTTCAGTGGCCATTTTTAGGCTAAAATTGAAATGTTGGTGTTACCAACGAATACCATTCATTAACATGTGAACGGTGTACGTGTGGTTATATTATCTACAGTATAGGAAGCTCATAATGTTAGAAGTTCCATCATGATTCGTGCATATTACTGTTAGACTGTGGGGTTCATCAGAGATAATTAACGGTTTTCTCATGCGAATGGCTTTCTCTAAATTAAAATAACCTAACACATTAGATGACCACCGGCGGACGTTAACTTGTAGATTACAATTATTTAGACTTCACCCACTCTCTCTAGTCACTTAGTGTGGTAAAGTTAAATAACCTTTTCTGGCCGAATATTATCAATTAACTGACGTTATAGCAAACACTTAACATAATATCTTACAATGTGTAGTTTGGATGCAAGAACATACTAATAATGGTATTAAAATATTATGTCGCCTGTTTTATTTTATGTTATTTTATGTTTCCCAGTGTTTGTGAATTGTATTATTGTCCGGTAAAACTAGACTATGTATCAGATAATGTATGTTATGATCAAGATTAATGTGTTGTCATTGTTACCAAAGTACTGATTAGTCATTAAATTCCCAATTATCACTTTCTGCTACTTTCTGCCACCTCATTTCAAGCATTTACAAGTATTATATTTAGGTCATTATTGTTATTCCACAATATGTCAATCGAAAGTTGTTGATTGTGTTTAAATGGTTCATTTCTAGTACTCCGGTTAATAGAACCATCCGCTTTTTCGAATAGTCAAGGATAACTGGACTATTTACCATGCTGCTATCTAAAAGAAAAACAAACCACATTTTAATAGGCAAGTCTTTTCGTGAAAAGGCTCCTATAATGAACCAACAAACCTATCGATGGACACTTAAAATAAATTCCAGTAGGCATAAGGGGCTATGGACAGAAAGGTAACAAACATATCACTAAGGCATACAATACCACATGCTGGCATTGGAATGCAAACTAAGGTAAAAGACATTCACAACAATGAAGTGGAGATGGTCATGTTGCTCGCCTCACATATGACAACTGTAGGACTATATGATGCGCATATTGGAGACGACCACATGGATATGACAACTGTAGGACTATATGATGCGCATATTGGAGACGACCACATGGAAAAAGAAACAAAGTTAGTCAACAACGTCAATGAAGATACGACATACTACGAATGTGAGATATATTATTCAAAATAAAAGTATTTAACAAAATATTTGCAGTTTAAGCTAACCACTGCATACATAGCTTTATGGTGCAAAATATCATAATGTCAACGATACATGTTTAAAATATGATAGTCTTTGTTTCTCCGTGTTACGATGTGATATTATGTTACGATGTGAACACATGTAATCCAGACTAATTCATATCGAAGGTATAATGGTTATAATATTATTTACAACAATATATTTATGCTCATTTAGTGCCATAGCTACACAAAGTAAAACTATATTATAGTATGAAAAGCCTCAACAATGGCATATCAGGATATTTGGAGAAACGGTTTCTCAGTTACACGTGAAATACCATTGACTCACAATGGTACAAATTAAAAAAAATGGAAATTATCAAAATTGACAAGTTTTATAGTTTTAATATGTTTCTTTATAACTATAATCAGTTCTCACATTAAAAAAGTATACTAAACACTACTAAGCAAATACTAACATTTGGAAATTCACACTAAATGCCACACATTGGCCCCTATATTTATGGAAACACCCAAATGTAGAATTATGATTTTTGCATATTACATAACTATAATTATGTTCCTGACAACCGTTAGAATTAAAAGAGAAATTCACAAGTTAACATAATATACGTATACGTCTAATTCATACTTTTGACTAAGAATTGCTCTAGTTGTAGGCTGCCGTCAGTATATCGGACTATGGAGTAGCACCATGTTGATTGTCCACAACGTTAAAGCATCGCCTTTGGTGGCTGTAAAGTCCAATACCGGAATGGCAATCCCGGTTGCCTAAATTTACAGCAAATGTGGTGTGGCACTCTGACTTTATTTACGCCTGGCACATTTTTCGTCTGCTTTATTGCATATCGTTTCCTCTCCCCTTACAGTTCCATGCATATAGTCACGTCTATAATACCAACAAAACCATAATTCCAAAAGTGTATTTGAATAATTCGGCAAATAAAGGATTAATTTGATAATAAATATCGTTGATAAACTTACATGTGTCAATAATGTCATAAGTTGGTGATCATTACTTATTTCCAACAATGGTTGGACATTGTTGAGTCAATTAGTGACATCAATAAGCTGATTTATCATCACAGTAGTCCATCAACCTTGAATTAATTGATGTCATTGTCATGCTGATAATTGTGCATAATTAGCTGGTATTAGTAATACCAGCTTTTTAGGAAAGTTTCCAACCCCCAAATCATTTCTTATATCAATACACTGCAACTGAATAATATTATTCTACCGGTAATTCCAACAAGTACGTGTTAAGAGGTGAGTCACTTACTGATTCACACAATATTATATGACAAGTTACTAATTTATAACGCCTTGTTACCGCATGAGTTCATTGTATTCATAATACGGGACTACAACCCCCCTTCACAGTGGCGTGCTCTGTTACAACATCCGGTGCTGTATAATAACTACATAAAACCGTACTTAAGTTCATGATTGAGTACACATTGTGGGTATGAAAATCCGTGGGTATTGACACAATCTGACCACAATTGTTGTGAACAAAAACTGATTTACTTAATTAAACAAGATTTCAAAAGAAAAATGGTGTTGGTATCTAATTAATTTGAACTTGAACTTTCGTCACCGAGGTATGTGGTTATTATCAACAATAACAACTAAGGTATAATCTCAATCTAAAGTAGGCATATGAACATTTTATTTTGAGTTTAAAACATATGAAATTTACTTACGTTTTAATCTATTTGTAACTTGCGGATTGGTTATTTTTTCACAATACAGGTTTACAGCCCCATTTTACCCCCATAGTACTCAATCTATTACAAAAAGTGTGGTGTATACACTCCCCGTGTCGAAGGCATCATTGCGACCGTGAAGCGAATGCGTAACTGGAACCTTTTGGGGTCCAAGGCGCGAAGCCCCGCAAGGATAACCAATACCCGTATGCTTACAAGTGACTGTAGTCTGCGTGGATGCATATGCTTCATGGATCGTGTTATATAATGGGTGGACACTTTTTCAAATAATTCGAGCGATTTATCCTCCGGGATTTTTTAAAGTAAGGTGTTAATATGCGCTTCATGGCATCTACGAACAGGCATATCATAATACCTGGTACAACTGCATTTGTTGCCTGCAATACCAACCCTCACATCCAGATTGTGACAAATTCGCGGCGACAAATATAGTGATCCTGAATGATTTTAATGAAATATCCCTAATTTGCGAGCGTTGAAGGCGCGAGTATCATTCGGGTATTCTGAAGCAGTGGTAGCACTAGCTTTCCTCCGACTGGGTACTAGCTTCCCCGTGGGCTACCTACTTTTAGTGGCATAGTACATTTGTCTGCTTACTATATAAGCGGAGCGTCGCATGTTGACGTGTAGCGTACACAAAATGTTGCGTCAAAGAGACTGCTTAGATCACCTAAAACGACACTCCAGTGTGTTAGAAGGTGCTTAAGCATCCCAGTATAATTATTAAGATCTCCAATGCTTAGATCACCTAAAACGACACTCCAGTGTGTTAGAAGGTGCTTAAGCATCCCAGTACAATGATTAAGATCTCCAATGAATGCAATACTATTTGTAATAATTATTTCATAATCTGTACCAGATGAGTATACAAGAGTGGTTTGAACATTACTTTTTGTATGTTATTGACTACGGTCTGATAAGTGTGAAAAGGGTCACCAGTAGTCGTCCATCACGATTTGTTATATTAAAAGGGCTGAGATGCAATGTAATGTCATATGTTTAAGTAGGTTACACTTATAATGATATACTGACTAATTTGGAAAAATAACAGGATGGTCTAAGCTATCGGGAAATTGGTTAAGATATAGGCATATGCCTATTATTTAAATTTTGTGAGTTCGGCCCCGGCTTCTCAGGTGATTTTTTAAAGCTGTTCGTGAATTTTATTTTATTTTAAATCGACTGGATTTGTACTTTTGATACGTAACTTAGGAGCAGTAGAATATAACAGTCTTAACAACAAAATTAATTTAGACTGAAAGATAGATGGAGTGATAATCCCATTATCTTACTTGTTAAGTACCGAGTCATATCACATTACTGTATGTTAGTATTTTTAATATAATAATGGACCTTCAACAGAAAGCAGCATGGAGTATTGACCTATCGTAGTTGTGTCTCTAGTACTACTCGAAAGTTTCCATTCCAACATCTGTGTGGCAAATATTGCTCCATCTAAATAACTCTCAGATACATTAATACAGGTAGTACATAGTGTACAGCAGGCGTACATAAACCAACACTGATCAATTTGAGGATAATATTCTTGATGTGTAGGTTTACACTTCCATGAAGCATGATTAGTATGTTATTGCTTTTGCCCAAACGAGTGGGGGACATTTTATATGATGTCCCCCTTACAAAAACCGGCGTGGGAGTCAGATACCCTCTGTCCCCCCGGATTGACGCCCATGCATTTTACAGTGGTATCATATGTTCAAACGTCCGGTGTTATGTAATAATTATAAAGAGCGGTTATTTACGAACATAATTGATCACGCATTGGTGGTATGACATTCAGTGGTTGTATATAGAATGACACGTACTATCAAGTGTTGCTATAAGAATGTATTGACTTAACCAAATTTCCGAACAAATAATGGTGTTGATGTGTAATTAATTTAAACTTTGTCATCGAGGTGGGTGGCCATTTTCAACAATAACAACCATATATCTCAACCTAACCGAAGTAGATTTTATTTTGGCATACCGGTTTCATTGATTATTGTAAACAACCAAAGGTTACTTATACAAATGTTTTATTTTTGTTTTAATAAGCAGATTGGTTAATTTGTTTATAATATAGCGTGTTGCCTAATTGCAGGTCACACAATGATAGTTGACTATAATGCTGTTCACCAATCACTGAGTAACAGAATGGCGTGTGCCACTTACAAGTAAACATGATGTTACACCTCATTCTCGAGCATTTGTATTAACTGAATGCTATAGTAGGAAGTTCATGTTATCAGGTTCTGGTGTACAATCACAATGCACGGCCCCAATAACATAAGTAAACATAATACTATTATTCATGGTTTTGGGGAATTTTATATATTAATAACATTATTGACGTCAATGATTATCTTGACGGAGATGTGACAATTGACTAACGACAGACCATGACATAACTGTTTATCTAATTGTGCTATGTATAATCATGTATACACCATGTATACATCACTTTGTACCCTGCTGAAACAAGTAGGTCACCAAACAGTTAACCCCTACCATCATATTACCATGATGTTACCTTATTATAAATGCGTATTAATATAATCCAACAATTATTTTCTCGTGACAATTCAATTGGTATACTAAGGGAGCATATATTAACCATGATAATTAATGACTATTGAGGCGAGTGAAACATAATAAACTGAATTGCAAACGTCCAGTCTTTGTCATATAATATACAGTAATACTATTTTACTAATGTTTTCAGTTCTTCACTGATACTTAAAGGGTTCATAAAGTTTGTTTATAATGTTAGTTGATATTGAGCAGAAAATTATCTACAAAATACTTCAAACTAGAGTCAAATCGGACATTCCGTTCTCAATATATTGATATTTGAATTTTCCAAATTTATGACGCCAATTTATTTACAAACGTCTTTGTCAAGACCATTGTGACGTAATGTCCTTACACATAAAGCACATAAATAGCCTGATAAATGGCTTGTAAATACGTTTTCTCCAAAAGTTAAGGTACGATATTGTTGAAACTTGGTATGAAGGTTGAACCCAATGCATACAAGACATGTGTTATTTTTGGTGGATGTCAAAGGTCATTTGAGGTCAAATACTACAACCACGTGTTCAGTGTTTGACCTCAAATGAGCAAGTTTGAACAATATCGTACGTTAACTTTTGTAGAAAACGTATTTATAAGCCATTTATCAGGCTATTTATGTGCTTTAGTTATAAGAACCATACGTCACAATAGTCTTGATAAAGACGTTTGTGAAAAAAAATGGCGTCCTGAATTTGAAAATTCCAAACTTCAATATATTGAGCACAGAATGTCCGATTTGACTCTAGTTTGAAGCATTTTGTAGATAATTTTCTGCTATATGATATCAACTAACATTATAAACACACTTTACAATCCCTTTAACAATCTAGATAGCAACTGTTATGATAATGTTATCACTTATAAAACGTTACCATTCTAAGTGACCATATCAGTGTGACCACATCATGTGGCTCAGCTGTTAAGTTACCAAGTCAAATCGGTCAAACTTTACTAAGCATTTATTAGTTGCAACTTGTCTTTGCTTCAACTATATAGTATCCAATATAGACCAAAAGTAAACGCTACTTATAGTAGTATATGTTATAGTGTACGTACCATTGGATATCAGTTAGGGTGGCACCCTATTGGTCCGAAGGCCCGACATTTAGAAAACAGGTAGGCCTACTCCTAACGTTAAAACGACCCTAACCCTAATTATTCAATCTAAGCCTTAATCCTAACATAAAATATTGGACTTTCGGACCAACGGACTTCGGACCAACTGACCTTCGGATCAATAGGGGCAAACAATATGTTAGTAGATAACACTATATTGAAGTTATTTAGTTTATACAACGTATGTTACCACGTTACATCAGAGTTTACATAATTTAGTTATATGACTCGGTATAAAACTGCTACATTGATGTTATGTACTCTGCGTATGCCGAATTGTTGCCTAACAGCAAACTAATAATGGATTAATAGTTACGTAATTAAATTAGGTACTGCTTTTGATAACATCAACTAAATCGTGTATCAACATAGTTACATATTTAAAATTATTTTTTTACACTACAAGTATGTTCATTCAGTGCTGAGAATATCCAGAGTTCGACCGGACTTGTCCTATTTTTTACCTACTTTGAGTTTGTATATACGGCTGCAATCGATGTTTTTTCCACGAGAACAAGTTCCTAACAAAACATTCAAAAATTGACAATCATTTTAATTGGATGGCCATGTTTACTGGAAGTTGTATTTGGAATATTATGAAGCCTTTCCTCACACTGTAAAAACACATTGGTCAAATTTTACCAAATCTTGGTCAACTATGCACCCAACCAAATTTGGTCACAGTTGTGTGCAATTTCCCATTGATTTGTTTTACCGTAGGTTGACCCATTATTGGTGAAATTTGTCCATTGTGTATACAGGTAACGGTTAACTATGCACCAAACCAAATGTTCAAAATTGCAATTTGAAATTGTACACAAATATTGACCAAATTTGGTTCGGTGCATAGTTGACCAAGACTTGGTCAAATTTGACCAATGCGTTTATACCGTGCACTTTGGTATATTTTTAGTGTTGTAAATTGAAGCCGGGTATCCTATGAAATTAAATCACAAACAACTTTCTGTGCGACGAATCATCTGATATTCATATTGCACCCACTTGGACATTGCACTTTCTCCAGCAACATACTCGCAGGCTCACCACTGTATTATAAACTTCAGGTAAATTATACTACGTTTGATAATTTATATGAAGTTTTTCTGGCTATAGTATGATTCACACTTGGCCAAAAGGGCGTGTGTATTATTCAATGCTAATGACGAGTTGTATGTTGGGAACACGAACATGATAAACAGTAGCAATCAATACCATTGTAGACCTATATGCATTATCTTGTAGAATTGATAAACAGTAGCAATCAATACCATTGTAGACCTATATGCATTCTCTTGTATAATCGACCCATGCTGCAGTGTATCCATTTAGTGTACCAATCAGTGAACAATATACCGTAACAACTTAGTGTCGGCCAACAATATAATTACTTAAGCCTACCATTATTTGGTGCATTGTTACAACCACGTTATCACGAAGTGAGTATTGGGCCTATTAGTATACTAACGGTTTTATATATAAGTTGTACTAACAGTATAGTTTCAAAAACGACAAAATATCATAATAGCGTGTAGTCCACATTTCTACAAACTAGTCGATTATATCGATTTTTCGATATTCGTGTTAGTAATAACATCCACTTCATGAATATTCATAATCCTTTGTTCGCATCCACCAGTCGCCAAAAACAAGTATGTGCTGTGTACAACGCCAGGAAGATGCTAATTAAACAGCAGTGGTGTTTGTCATACAGTCATGACAGTCCATTTGTTAGTAGGTTTGACTACAAAAATGGAATACTGTGAAGGTGTATTTTGTGGTGACGGATATTATGTGTTATGGTTGAACGAGCTTGACGGGGTTATATGTATAGGTGCGCAGCCACCGATATAAAGACCAGTTTCCAGGGTTCAGCTTCATTTATTCATAAAAAGTGGAACAACGCAGAGGTATTTAACTGACTGAAACAGAGATTAATTAATTAATCAAAAATATGCAGGAAATTACAATCAAGCTGCTGTGAAATCTAGCAAACAGACATTAGTTTTATCACCATGGAGCGCAGAGTGTTAATAGTGTCCATTGTGTTTATATTATTTATACATCATTCAGAATTAGCTGCAATACATCATACTAAGGTAAGTAAACTCACAATAAAACAATATTATGTAAAATATTACATGGTTTCATAAATGACACAATTATTATTCTACGACGATATGTCTTCATCGGCATTATACATTATTAATAAATGTCATATTACATCACATATTCTACCCTATCCATTTATATTAGTAGTAGTATACAGGTTGATTCACGTCCAATGATGTTTTTATATGCGCCAAAGGCCCCTTGTCCTCCGATGGCCTCGTATATTCGACATGTTCGGAACTTTTAATTGCGACTTTATATAGGGTTATATATACATATTATATATATATATACATACTACTGTATATCTATATAATATATAGGATACAGGCCCTGTACCGTATATAAATACTATATAATTCATCTACTGATACTCTTTTTTGAATGAAATTTATAAAATAATATATAAATACCCAACTTATCAACCTAACTCAACTACGGTATGTAATAATAATCGGCCTGGAAGGCTTATTTAATTACAACGCTAAGTGACCACCGAATTGGGAGAAGCAAAAACTTTTAAATTACAACTTCACGTCGGGTGGTCGTCCAATTAATAAATTTGAAGTCAAATTTTGATTTTTTAATTAGAGAAAGTCGTTCGCATGGGAAAACCGTGATTGCTCTCGGATGAAAAACCCACACTACTAAGCCCGACCCAGGATTCGAACCCTCGATCTCCTAGTTACTGAGATTCTAGATCCACCAAAAGGTGCTCCCCTATTTGGGATGTCTACCCTCCTCAGCCCTCCTCAGATCTCGTCGTTATTACTGGAGATAAAATGGTTTGTATCTGACAACAATTTTTCTCTTACATAAGGAAGTAAATATCAATCCATTTACTAATAGCAGAGCTCTACCATTGCTTACCTTGCCATACATATGTAGATATACCGTGGTCCAACGAGGGTCATGTCTTGACGACATAAAGGACATCCGGTCACACTGTGTATGACCGTTGCGTTAGTCCCACCGTCATAAGCGACGCCAGCGTTATTTTATTCCAGGCTTCACTAGGACAAATTTGTGTGGCGAACTCGTCCTAAACCGCTTGATCGATGTTTGAGAAACTCAGTATGGATAGACACAATTATGAGACTCGGTGTCCCATATAATTTTGGAATAGGATTATTTGGAAAACGATGAAAGGCTAAGGTCAATGGTTAATGTCTTCGGTGAAATTTACCGCAATGCCTCGTTTTAGGCTGTATGGTACACTTAACACTATAAACTAGGTAGTACTCAAAATAATATTAAAAAAAATCCAAGATTTTTTCCAAATAATTGGTAACATTTGTTTTGGTAAATCACGCCCAAAAATATTTTGCATTTTTGTTTTAAAAAAGTAAAACATGTCTATAAAAGGAACAGCAGTCTAAAAAAAGTCTAAAAAGTCAAAGAAAACGTCAAAGAAAAAGTCAAAATTGTACGCGAAGTTGCAGTAATCAAAAGCATGAAAAGAATGTCGAACCTTTCAAAAATGTATTCAGCTATTTTTATGTTAGACATTCTAGAACAGTATGCCTACATATGAATATCAATGGCACTGTATATGCATACATAAATTTGGTAAAATGTTGTATGTATGAAGTATGTTGTATTATGTTGAGTAAATATGCCGATGTGATCAGCAACTCCGTGGATTATCTGATTTCTTGTTATTTATTTTAATGATTATTGTAAGAAAAAAATGTCCAATTCACAATGTTTTTAATTTTATAATAATTTTTGTACATTTCGTTTTTTGTTTCAATACCAATTACCCCAAAATACATATTGAAAAAAATATTAATATTTTTCAAATTTTGTTGAATTTCAATATCTCATAAACTACATTTCCGACATGTCACTGCTTTCCTCCCTATTGGCCCCAAATCCGCAATCACGTGTAATATGCATTTTGATTAACTATGTTAAAATCATTCAGTTTTGAATGGTAGAAATATCGGTAGTTTGCAATTACTTTTCAAAATTTTACGTCTGCCATCTAGATATTTCAACATAAATTATGAGATTTCGAGCTTACCGGAGACTTTAAAAAATGGTACATGTTGCCTTCTCGCTTGATGTTCAGCGTATGGGATTGGGACATGGTCAACAATCCAGTGATCCTCGACTAGGAAAAAATCCGAGGACGGCGTTATTAAACGGGAAGGTTAGAAATGAGCCGTTTAACATAACCAACAACAAAATCAAGCTATCCTATTTATTCTAAATATAACATCTTTGACAGTAGCTTGATGATCATACGGTGGTGTGAACGTACGTATCAAATTGTATTCATAATAAGTAAGTTGAATTTGCGAATAAGGAACAAGGAACAGACTTCAGCCGGGTTGGCTGTTGTTGTAAAATTGTGATCCAAATGTGTTTTGATGAAATATATTAGTCGGGTTTAGAATTTAGCTGCTTCACCAGGATGTTGTTCGGAAAAAAGTGACTTCCTTCAAAGTGAGTTCAATTTTAACATTCGCAAAGACAGTAAATAAACAAAGAGCAATATGTGTGCGGGGCTGCTCATCACTGTTTATGAGTGTAAATCAAACATAGTATATGGTTTTCTGACTGTTTTACAGTTCAGTCACCTGACCAATAACTACCATTCAAAAAATATTGACCTACATACATTTATCAGGCCTGAAACTTTGCCTACTTACAGATACAAAAATGTATACCAGAGCGACAGCTGGATAGAAGTTGTAATGAACGTATTAAATAATACATTTTAGAGTCTTTATCAGAACGGATGGTATTCAGCATTCAGTATGTTGCCGAGCTAATTCACGAATCAAGTAAATTGTCTTCGTCATGACGTATTTATACATATAAATATTTGAGATATATAATATTCATTACACAAAGTGACCAATTATATGTCATATCAGTCCGTATATAACATAATACAAACGTGTGTAATATCATGTACTGATAATGTCCTACTAGCTGACCCAAATTGATCGGTATCACCCGCAGTGTCCGACACGACAATATAAATGTACGCACGTGTATACAGTGGAACTCATTATAACCAAGGGGTTGCATTCATGATAATAATAATAATAATAACAAATATTTTTGTAGCGTTTTTCAGAAGATCACAGCTCAAAGCGCTTTACAAAAGTGAATATTACATAAACACAACAATGGTTCATGGAAATATGTATTAATTGTAATGAAGTGAGAATAGATAAGTTTTAAGTGACCTCTTAAAATGTGTCAAAGTATAACATAATTTGAGACTCTCCTGCAACTGATTTCAATGTGTTACAGCTGCAAATGCAAAACATTTACTTCCATTTACATATTTCTCCTATCCTCCGTAGCTTGCATTTGCTTCCTGTTAACGACCGTATTACGTTCAAAATTCTGCTTCTTGCTTATAAAGCAGTGAACTCTCTCGCACCTGGTTATATTTCTGAACTTCTATCTCTTTC
>JAODAI010466732.1:0-14480 GCA_027575025.1 Scotoplanes globosa | reverse complement strand
TGAGGCGACGCGGCCAACCGGGTATTATGTCGCCCATGGTGGTTTTGTGTTTTATGGTGTTTTGGAATAGACTACAGACAGTATAGCTTTATTTTTATGCCAAAATCATATAATTATAAAATTTGAAAGGTGTTTAAAATTGGAAACGGGAGTCTATATTGGCATGCAAAATTTAAATGACAATGAACCAAAATCATGTGTTAAAGTTTAATGTTCAAAGTTATCTTAGACAATGTTGTCCAATGGTTTTAAGTTCTTAAATAACAAAACTTCAATAACAATGTATACTAGTGAAATTAATTTTGATCAAAATTTAAACCTTCTCTAATTATTGTAACAAGATGTATGAACATTAATGTGATATTTTGAATAGCGCCCTCAATGTAAAGTTTTTCAATAAAAGTTACAATTTTCCCAATTTTCCACTATTTTTTTCAAAATCGATTACCGACATAATAACTGATCTGCCATGGTGTATCACATATTATAACGAAAAATTAAATTATCCCAACTCCAACTCACTAAGTAATCTGCAGCCAATACTTTCTTGGCTTTCTTGGTCCTGACGTATTCACAGAGGTCTGCTATCTTCACAGTATTGGTGTCCTCCTTAGTCACTGGCAGAGGCCGTAACTCAACATTGTAGTACGTTGCATCCGTCTCCTGCTGCCCTACCTTCGTCATCTCCGTAGATTGTCCTTCACCACATGCAAAGGGAAATAAATGCAAAATGGGCTGGACGGATTACGCAATTTGATGGGTGTATTATGTAAGGGTCAGTGCAAAACTCATTGCCGGGATTCCCAGCGATTCCCTGGGAAAGCAGTGGCTAGCAGCACTGAGCCCGGACTGATGTAGTGTGTTTGCTTCCCCAATTCCAGTCACACATATTTATGAGTTTACTCGGATATCTTTGTGACTGGAATTGGGGAAGCAAACACACTAAATGAGTCAAGGGTCAGTGCACATTGGCTGTTGCTAGCCACTGCTTTCCCTGGGAATCCCAGCAATGAGTTTTGAAGTGACCCCTAATAAAACACTTAGCCAAAGTGCAGCATCAACTATAATATTGTCAGCCTTCATCTATTCATAGAATAGCAAGACGCGTGGAACCACCTTCACATAATTTGGAAGTATTTAAGGAATTAACTGCAGTTGGGTGACTATTGTTGGTGAATAACCGTCGAGACCCTACATTTTGTCAAATAACGGGCGAGGCGGAGCCGATCGAGTCAGTTATTTGGCAAAACTTAAAGAGTCAAGACGGTTCATTCACCAACAATATAGTCACCCAAATGTAGTTTATTCCTATTCTACCACAAACAAAAGTAGAACAATATAAATGTGTACCTAACTTGGCCATATATTGACTTATTTTGTCCAGGCTTTGACAGCAGTACTTGTCGATGCAAACCCTGGATAATCAACAACATAATATTGGACAATCAACAACATGTATATTAACCAATAGGTAATCCCCCACTTTGTCTATTATTGGAACAAGAAGTCAAAAGACTTAGTGATTCCTTAATACCATTTTACCAAGATCATGTTTCAAGGTGAATGCTATTGACAGATACAAATTATACACACATACTGTATACTGCATATTACTGGCACAGGCCTAATGACTGCATAGCCATATATGTGCAGGCCTAATGACTGCATAGCCATATATGTATCACATGTTACGTTTACAAGAGGCACTCCCCCTATTGAATCATCTGCACAAAACCGTGTCAGAAAAGAAAAAAATGCATCTAAGACAGGCACATTTACAAAATTCCTCATCCTTTACACCGTCCCCAGATCAGTGAAATGGACACTATTTTAAGATCTGACCCCCCCCTCAGTAAGGCATGCACAACACACTCTGTTATTGGTGTCATTTCTCAATCATGCACACTGCATACTTAACATACACAATGTGTAACCTAGGTTCAAGGTCTTACTCTAAAATGTTTTGCTCAAAATTCAATTCAATTAAAATAATTTTCTCATATTTATACATGAACAAAACGTGTATAAATCAAATGATTATGCCAACAAACCTGATATTAGCTGCACTGTTACTACAGTATATCTACTAAAGTTGGAATTTAATTGTCAATAATTAAAAGTTAGATCTAAAGATAAATTTATCTGCAACGAGGCCCCACCTTATTTTTTAGGACTTTTTTCCACAGAAAAGGGGATTTCATCAGAGGGGGTAAGATGACATGTGTATTAGAGATTACATGATAGATGTATACAGTAGGCATAACACAATGAACCCATAAAGAGAACACAGTTAATTAACTGATAAGGGAGAACATAATATACATTTTATTGAGTGTATTTTTTGTCTTATTGTATATAGTTACTGTAATATGCAATTGTCAATCGTAATCCGGTCCCTATAACGCTGAGATGGCAGGGATTGTAGTAGGGATGTGCATATTCAAAATGTCACAGCCATACTATTAACTACCCGACTAAACTTGTGCAAAGACCACATATAAGCTATGTACAGTGGGCCATATTTGACTTAACACATCTCGGCTTAAAGGTGACAAAGCCCCGGCACAGCGGAGCTGCTTTGACGCACATCCCTGCCAAGTCCCGGCCGGCTATTAGAACTGCTAATACTACTTGCTAGATGAAAGATATTCAACATACAACATCAGTTTGTGAAAAGGGTATGCCTATTACAACGTTAGACGAGGCACACACAGTGTGGTAATAAGCTTGAACGATATGTCGATGGTGAGCTCGTATCCCATTTTCCACAACTTGACATCGTTCACTTTATAAATAAAAGTCTCCTAAATAACTCTTATACTTCATAAATTGATGAAAAATAATAATTGAAAATGTCATCACCACATAAGTTTTGGTAAAACTAGGCGGCGCTCAGCACGTACACTACAGAAAAATAGGTGGACTTGAAAGAGTTAAGGCCTTCCATTTGTTTGTCCAATACAAACAAATTCCATGGAAACGAAGGTACATAGGCCTATACAGGGTATCATTTTATTAATTATCATTACGTTCTCACCCGCCCTTGTCAGGTGCAGCAATCTTATCACTGATGGTAGCCTACCTCACTGTACCTCACATCAGACTGCTGGAAATAGCAGCTTTATAACCCACATATACTCCAGTGAGCACAGTGGACCTGTATTCATACAGTGAATAATGTATAGATATACCTACACTGTACATCTCACCTCCCCTTGTCAGCTGCAACAATCTTATCACTGGTGGTACTCGACCTCACTGTACCTCACATCAGACTGCTGGAAATAGCAGCTTTCTAACCCACATATACACCAGTGAGCACAGCGGACCTGTATTCATATAGTGAATACTGTATAGATATACCTACACTATACATCTCCCCTCCCCTTGTCAGCTGCAGCAATCTTATCCATAATGGTACTCGACCTCAATGTAGCTCACATCAGACTGCTGGAAATAGCAGCTTTATAACCCACATATACTCCTGTGAGCACAGCGGACCTGTATTCATGTAGTGA
The DNA here is from genome assembly GCA_027575025.1 of Scotoplanes globosa. Lineage (NCBI taxonomy): Eukaryota > Metazoa > Echinodermata > Holothuroidea > Elasipodida > Elpidiidae > Scotoplanes > Scotoplanes globosa. The sequence continues at coordinate 10,962 of JAODAI010466732.1, read as the reverse complement.
ATACTGTATATATATACCTACACTGTACATCTCACCCACCCTTGTCAGGTGCAGCAATCATATCACTGGTGGTAGCCTACCTCACTGTACCTCACATCAGACTGCTGGAAATAGCAGCTTTATAACCCACACATACTGCCAGTGAGCACAGCGGACCTGTATAGCATATAGCATACTGGATGAAGATACAGTAGGTCTACATACTGCACTGCATCATTGCATTACAAAGCACACAGTTTCACGGCAAGCAATAGGACCACCCATCAATTGATACTATTTGTCCCATTGTGTTGGTATTTTATGTCAATAGATGACAATTTCAGATTTTTTTATGCACTTTTTCAAAGAGTATAATTACATAATGTGTAAATTTGGAATATCGACAAAGGGCAAGTGTTTTCACTTTTATAGAGCCAGGAGGGAGACCCTGGGTCAATGTTAGATAGTCTATTGCTACCAACTTGGCAAGTTCTTCAAAAGTCACTCTCAAAAAACTTAAAGCTATGTGAAAAATTGCACAAAAAATATGACCCATTCTATCAAAACCAGGGATATATTGTAAAAATGTCATAAATTGAGTTGAGGCTGTTTACAGTAGCTACCTACAATCAATTACATTCACAATCATCTAAAAATAAAGTGGGTAGGATGTTCATTGGTTGAGATTACCAAAGTTACTAAATGTCTCATATATCAATATTAACGTATGTTCATCTCGAGAAAACAGTGTTAAAAAATTAGCAATGTGATTAGGTATGTAGTGAAACAGTTGCAATCAAATTTTGCTTACAAAAACAAAACTGAACACATTAATGATTCTTCTTGACATAGCAATGGTAGCGTAGAGGAGAGAGAGAGATCATTTCTTAACGGTACACACTGTACTGTGCAATGAGAGCTATTAACTCACCATGGGCCGTTTCAGCTAGCAATGTATGTGTACTTAGTGTATGTGTACTTGGCGTAGGTGTTCTTGGTGAAGCATCTTTAGTTGCATCCTTGGTAGTTGCTTTTCGCCTAATGACACAAAATAGCAGAGAAAATTAAATATTATAATACATTAGTATTAACCGCCAAACTATCACAATTTGAGAGATTAATCATTTCATTATTTTCATAATCGTTCATATTGGACCTACTAAATAAGCGGACAAATGCGGAACATTGACTTCCTATATACATGTGACACACCATGGCAATATTATGATTCTAATGGGATATTAAAGAGGGTTTCATTTTGATACCACAATTATACACTTTTTGGAAGAATTCAAAATTGGAAGCGAAAATGCCCATTTTCAGATAACATTTCAACGACATTGACCAGAAGTCATGTGTTAAAGTTTATGGTTTAAAATTACTTTCAATAATGTTGTCTAATGGTTTCAAATTCTTAGATGATAATTGCAACAATGATCATATGTTTTTAACTTCAATAAAAATGTATATTATGGAATTATATTTGATAATAAAAAAATATATATAATTAATGTAGGCAGATTTATGCCCATTAATTACAAAACCACAATTATACCCAATTTCCAACATTTCAAAAACACGATTCAATAGAACCAACGCATTGGGAAGTAAACAGGTTGAAAATGGGTTAAATATGAAAAATTATATTTTGACAAAAATGACAATGAATTTGATTAAATATGCATTTATCCTAAATATAAATTGCCAACATAATACCAGTTTTGTTGTGGTGTGTCACATATTACATCACATGATGGGCAGTTTGTTCACACCTCAAGGTTTGTCTCAACATAGAGCTATCACAATTATTAAACATTATAAAAAAATTGATGGATTCGTTTAATGAGATCCTGGATTGTTGACCATGCTCCAATCTTGTTGGCTGAACAGAATGCTATAATTTTAGGGATACCAAGCTTTGGTGCATTCCTGGCACATACTCATTAATTGATTGATTGATTATGTTGCCAGTCTCTTTTCAACACAGAGGTTATATGAACCAAGAAACAAAGGATCGAGGGATTACATCCATTGGGAATTCAACTGCAGATAATAGTATTAAGGTAAACTGATCATAGGGAGAATGGCCGATGTAGATAGGCGTGTTATCTGGTATATTTAGTTACCATTGGAAAGATATGATGTTGTGACGGGAAGCAACAACCAAAGTGAAGGAGCCATATCTAGCAGGACGGTTACAATTTACGTTCAAAACACTGATATTTTTACCAACAAAAGCGGGTGTCTAAAAGCTGGTCCTTTGTGAGGCCAAATATAGGTCAGGCAAGTTTAACTGTACCATATATCTGCCAGCGTACAATAAGAATATCTAGCACCTGCTATCGTAATATTTTACAAATTTATGCGTAATTTTAAAAAAAGGAAAAATTATTATTTACATGAGTGTTTACATAATAGTTACCTTATCTGGATATATTTGTATTAGACTTTAATGTGAAACAATCAAAAATAATCTAAACAAGAGCCGCAATGCGACTGAATCTCAATACAGTTCCTACATTGTTGCAAAGAAGACATACATGTGGAACAATGAAGTCAACTATGATTTTGGTCGGGATAGACAACATTTTTTTGCTATACGGCTAATGAATCCATCGCATTTCAATTATTATTTTGTTGCTTTTCAAATGACGTCTTTCCTCATCCGATGGACGTTCGTTTTCACCAGGAGCCTATGAACTGGCATAGTTTTCTATACGCCCTATGCCAGAAATTATACATGGGTCTTTCTCTGGGTTTCATTTTCCACGGTCAAAAATATTGTGCGAATAAGTTGGTCTCTGTGCCACTCTGTGGGATTTTTGTAGGGGATCAAGTAGTCTCTTTTTTCTGCTTAGAACAATGACTTCTTTATATTGACATCAGTATGAACACTCCAATGGTTGGTAAAGGTGCCCATATTCTAATATCTACCGTTAGGACTAGGCTAGGCCTAGGCTAAGTTTGTCATTTTAATAGGAACAATTACTAATTCCACAATTCAGATTTTCTGAGGAAAATTGTTTTATGCAAGTCTGCTTTCCCATTTGTATGTGAATTCTGGATAAAATAAAAACAAATAGATGAATACTTGCCCTGTGTTTCCCTAAAAGGCTACACTATCACATGTAGGCCTACATGAGTAACATGATGTAGTTGTATGTATGGCTACATGTGTAATACCGCATGCACAGCTATCAATATAGGTTTTGAATGTGATGTCATTTCATCGAAGTTAGCAGTATTTATAATATAAAAATAACGATATAGCTATTGTGAGCATGATTGCTGATTGGCTGATTAAACAAACGACAACGACGACGATTAGTTGGTGGCAACAAGAGCATATCATGATTATCGTATTACGGTTTCGTGCAAAGTTTATTGCATCCTGAAAATTGTCAACCTACCTACCTTTGAGTGACAAAGCTGTAAAGAACAACAAGCTGAGATGGGCGTATAAATAAAACAATCAGTTAGATACTAGGCACCGCCTTTGAGTGACAAGGCATACACAGGATATATGGGAAAATGGGACTGGCCGTTCCAAAATATGAACTCATTAACTCTCTGTGGCTTCAAAAAAATTCCAAAACACATATTTATAATGATTTGGAAATATTCAACTGGTATGTTTTGTGGTGATGTTTAATTATTATAATAATAATCTATTTTATGCACAAATTTCTTGTCAAAATTTCAAATCATGTGGACACAGTGACCTTTAGAAATGCCTATGATATAAGGCCTATTGAAAATCAGCAGTACTTTCAGAAACTGCTAGTATGATATAATCTGAATACATGGTAATGTATTGAGATACAAATTGGCAATTGATTTCTTTGTGTTTTTGCACTATTTAGTGCATTTTACTGGCTAAAAACCATGCATTTGTTAAATACATAAAAAATGACTGACATTTGGATATATTACCTCTTGTAAAGAATTGCTGCAACACCCAGTCCAACAGCAATGAACACCAGAAGAAGTAGAGGAACTATTATACTTGCTGCAGAACCACTAGACTCAGCTGGAAACAAAAAAATGGTGAATATCAATTGAATAATTGTAAATTTGTAACAATAAATAAAATCACTATTTTATTGTAATATTATATTGACCATGACAGATTAGGTATTGTGTCAGCTCTTGATCATTTTGATAACCAAATCCGAAACACATTGCTTTTCAAAGTTATTTTTTACCGTTGTTGGTCATATTCCATTGCACTAGTTATTTATTTGAGGAAAACTTCCTGTATCTTAAAATGAAGAAAGTCGACATTATACCAGATTTGCTGGGCGCGCTTCAAATAATAGGCAAATATCAGATATTTTAACAAGCAAATGTTATGCCTTTGTCAATTGTAAATAAGGGTTACTCCATACCGGGCATAGCAGGGACTGTAACCAGGACTTTATTTTATTTAGACTTTATTTCAGGAGGGTGGCTCGTTTAGCTTGGTAGCCAATCTTCCACAAGGCCCTCGTCATCATAAACATGTGTATTAAAAGAGTGATAAATAGTAAAAATGGTAAAATTAGTAAGATATAATAAAAGTAATTTCACAAATGGTAGATTAAAAGTTTAGTAAAGTATATAGTACGATAAAATTTAAAATCATAAGTCAGATATATACATTAGAAATTGTGATTCGTGAATGAACGCAACGGTAATAATTAAGATAATTGTTAAAAACTGTGTAAAATAGCATTACAATTGAATTAAAATAGTCCGGAATGTGGTATATTTTTTATAAGTAAGCATACTCCGATCAATGTAGTACAGAAGTATTATTTAGGACACATTTACCATTTCCGACATTAAAATGAGATATATATGTTGAACGATGGTGACGTTATGGAATATTATTAACAAGCATCTCTATCGCACTGTTAGTTCCATTGTCTAACTGTAACAGGGGCGTAGCTATGAATTTGTTGTGGGGGGGAAAGTGAAACTTTTGTCCCCATTTCACTATCTAAGCGGAACAGCAATTCGGTTGGCGCGCAAAGCGTACAGAATTTTTTTGATCTTCCAGATGATCTTAGATGGAATATGGTGCTATCGTTTTCACCTATTTAGCTATATAATACAAAGTGGCAAAGTGTCGTCTTCCGAATCAAAGTTTACTAAAATGCACGTAGGACCTATTAAAAAATATAAACATGTGCTAATTAAGATTTCTCTGACACAAAAGATTTCCCACGTCGGGGAAGCTAACCCTGTCGGAGAATATACTATCTCCCTTGTCAGCGAAATCCTTGTGCCACCCTTCCCCACCCCACCAGATGTTTTGTACCACTGTGTGGAATATTATGAACATATTTAATCCGAAAGCCCTCCATAATGTGTGCATGGCATGTTTTGTATATTATATGCGACCCCCCAATCGTGTGCCTCCGCCGGAGTTGCATCTCTCTGTTTTCAATAAGTATCCACACAGCATCCATAGCAATTATACCTTAGCTGTGGCGGAGGCAATGGCGGCGCCACGGTTTACAGAGAGGACGACGTTCCCTGACGAGGGGGGAGGCCCTTCTATCATTTTTAGAAACGGCCTACAGCCTACTAAACAGGAGCTGCAATGCAGCTGAATTTAAATACAGGTTACATTGCAAAAAGATTGCAAAAAGACATGTGGCCATATGTTGAGTAAGGCCTCTTTAACGTAACACATTGAATTTTGGCAAAACCGAGTTTATTTTCTGTTACAGGCTGTACTGCTTTCGGGGTGGTGAAGGTGTTTTGGGACGGGTTTTATAATTCAAATATTAAATCGCTTGCAATTCAGGGTTTCCACCAGGATCACTATTAGGGGGTGGGTAACACCATAACCCCACCCCACCCCCCAAAGAAGAAAAATCTTCAATTTTCACCTATTTTTATTCTGTTTTATTTACTTTACAGGTTGATAATTTTAGGTAATTTTGTAACCTAAGTGCATAATATTGCAAAGACTATCTATTATTTTCAATATTTTAAGATTAAAAATTACCCCCCAAAAAAAAAAATCAGGAGGGGATAGCCCCCCTCTTTTTTTTTTAAAGTTTTGGGTTAATATTGGGCTGCAACTTTCATAACATGTAAAAAATAGTATGATTTTAACCTCTTCACCCCCACCCTCTTACCATAACACCAGCCATATATAAAAGCATAAAATAGGCATGTGCACCCATTTAGCCGGGATTTTGTATTAAAGTTATATTAGAAGTCCTAACAGGCGGCGTTAGCCGGGCATTGTGCAACATATGGTCCCACAATTATACCCTACAGGTTCTTTAGACGGGGAGTTACTGTAACTGTTTCCAACTTTGCACCAAGCCAATTCAGTTAGCTACTAGGCAACAACTCTCATATTTTTATTGAGTGATGCCCGGCTAAAAAGAAGCAAGTGGAAACACAAAAATCACATGTGGCTAAAGAGAAGCAAGTGGAAACACAAAAATCACCTGTGTGTTCTGGAAGCCACTCTATATATTTTTTCAGTATAACATAATTTCAATACACTTGAGTGTAAAAATCTAAAAAAATCAAACCGTGCACACATGCACGGTTGGGAAATATTTTGCATTCGTAAAAGGTCAATATCACAAATATAGGCAGTATTTCTGACCGAGTTGGAGAAAATATCCCTCTATCGAGGAAGTAATCTCACTTTTGGTGACCGTCTAGCGCCCGTCAGGAATATCTTGTATTTATGTAACAGCTTAATTTCCAACAGTGTATTATATAAAATACATATAAATAATTAAAATAACCCGATGGATTCAACAATTCTTCCCAGATGCGGGGTCAGTCCCCCACCCCCGTCATCCACACTGGCGCCGTCATTGGGTGGATGAGGGTCGTCCATCGTGTGGCAATAAGTTTTCACCTAATATTCTTATTTCTTCTCTTCCATTTTACTTTTTACCTTCTTCATCGTCCCCAAAATGTATGTGGGGACACTGAACTGTAATATCATGCATGCCTATTCTGCAAACTGAATTCCCTGATTTTGTATGTTTATTAACTTGATAAATTTCAATGGCAACCGAACTGAAGTTTGGGATCAATAGTTCGGAAATTGTGTGATACGTTGTTTGAGACAATGGGTACCTATGGTTTGACCTATACTAGCCTACTGTGTCTATCCCATATCACTGACAATTTTTGTCACACAATTAATGCGGGGAGGGGGAAACATTTTATATGTCACTATTAAAGCTAAAATTAAATGCGTTGTGATATAGGGCCACTTGTTATACGGATATATTAGTTTTCGTTCAAATGACGGGTCTTGGTAAGCTTTACGTATAGTTTTTGAAGACTGTTGAGTGTGAAAGAGACCACAAGCATATATACTACATGACATACTTTATGTGCGAACATTTTCGGCACGTAATATTACATCAGATTCTGATTAGTTCGGAGCACATTGCACTGCTTTGAACGGCTCTTTTGTAGTTCTGCAGTTTAATAGCACTATCTTAAGAACATATTCCTATTCATGGATCACTGGATGGTTGATCATACTCAAAGTCTGGTACACTGAATATCAAGCTAGACGGCGGCGTGCACTATGTTCAAAGTCTTTGATATGACCTCAAAGAAACTACAATTAAATGTGTAGGGGACAATCAGTCACTCAACCAAATTAAGGGAATGAAGTTGATGGGTCTATACATTAAATAATATACATACCTTTATTAATAGGGATTGCATCACTCCAAACAACACGAGACTCCTGTCAATGATACACAATATGTAAAAACATCAATTGAACGGTTTACTTATTTATGATGGATTAATTTATTCTGTAGAGTTTCCCTGGTCCTTTTCAACGACAAGGTTATATTAGCCACCAAAAGCCGTTGGTACACCAGTTACATCCATTGAAATTTTGGAATATTATAGTTATTATCTCCCCCTGTTCAAACTCTAAACCTTGCAATCACAAGTCCAATGCTCCATCTATACACAATAGTTAACTTCTTGTTTCATAAGTTTAGTTCTCAATATTATGAATAGGTCTAGTCTATAAAATGGTAAGGATTGATATTTACAAATGTATTATAAAATGAAGTAATTGGACATAATAGCTCTCATACTACAATAGTAATGTGACAGCAGTTCCCTGGTGTAATAACACATCAATATACAGCATGTATAATGCCCATAGCTGTTAGGTGTTCACCATTATTAGTATGTGTTGACAGACATGAACCCGTCAGTTTATAATATTACTACTATGACAAAGAGCCAAAAAGGCTCAATGGTTCCTTGCTTTTTGGGAATATAAATTACTTCAAAGTATAATCTGTAAGTACTGGTAGTTTAGAAATTTTGATGGTATTATTGCTATCCGAAGTACAACTGTTGATACCCTTAACGTGAAAACCGTACAATACATGTATGTTCTATTTCGGAAAAAACATGACAGCATCACTCAAAGAACCTTTGCTGTTAATGAATGAATGAATAGGTTTCTTGTCCCTTTTCAACGCAGTGGTTATATGAGCCACCCAAAGCCTTTGATATACCAGTTAGAGCCACTGGAATATTGCTGTTAATAACTCGCTAAGCACATTTATTATATTTCAACGTGACCTGTGACCCTGAAAATGCTTTGATCAAGTTTTATCGCTTTTTATAACTTTTGAGAGACCATAAATCTGCCCGGAATAAGTTCGTTTTTTGTAATACATCCCACTTCCACTGGTCTACCATGTCCCAAATTTATACCACAGGACAATCAACCTTATTGAAGTTATTGCTCTCGTTATATAGGTTGTTGCTCTTCTTGACTCTATGGGCCACACATGACCTTTCACCTCTACACAAAACAATAGGGGATACTTTCCCAATAGGGTCAATGCAATGTGGCAAGAATCAATTCAATCCTAAAGTTTGGTTGTTGAGTAACAGCGCACCCAAGACGGCGTCACAGAAACACACACATCCACATATACAATGAGTTGTATACCATAGCTTCTCTTGCAAGCAAGGAACACAAATGTGTAATAACATATATATACTCACTTTAAAATAATACAGTTAGTGAAACGAAATGATTGGACGTCCATTTTGGACTTGATGTCCGTTTTGAATTTGGCGTCCATTTGGACTAGGCATCCATTTTGGACTGGGCATCCATTTTGGAGTTGGCGTCCATTTTGGACTTGGCGTCCATTTTGGATTTAGCGTCCATTTTGGATTTGACGTCCATTTTGGATTTGATTGCAATTGGGATCTGACATCCATGTTGGTTGGATCTTGTTGCCATTTTGGATTTAGCGTCCATTTTGGATTTAACATCCATTTGACGTCCATTTTGGATTTGGTGTTCATTTGGAATTTGGTTGCTATTTTGGATTTGGCGTCCATTTTGGATTTAGTGGAGTATATTTTGGACTGGCAGAAATCATGTGTTAAAAGTTCAAATGTTTTCCAATGGTTTTAAATTCTTAAATGATAATTGCAATAATAATGATCATAAATTTCTTACCTTCAAAAACAATGTATATTATGTAATTATTTTTTGATATATTTTTTTCTTCTAATTAATGTAAGCAGATTTATGCCCATTAATGTGATATTTTGAACAGCGCCCTCATATATCTGATCTTACAAAGCTACAATTTCCGCCATTCTTTTCCAATATAATCAAGGCATTGAGAAGTAAAGTAAGCAGGTTGAAAATGGTTATATATGAAAAATATTATTTTAACAAAAATGACATCAATTTTGATTAAATATAATTATGTATTTATCTCAAAATACAAATTGCTGACATAATATCCCTGTTTTGTGGTAGTGTATCACATATATTCACCTCTCTAGCTATGCTCCGTGTTCCGATGTATCCCTCATATTCTTCTCCCGCCTCTAGAGGTGCATTGTAGTAAGTACCATATTCTTTGCCATCACCAATCAGAAAATCAACCACCTTGTCGGATTTAACAATTGCTGCCGTAATATAGTTGTTATTATTGACATAGTAATCATTGTAACCATCAGCAGACCTCCTTTTCATACCCGACAGCTTCGTGATGCGAACAATGTAGTCTCTGTGGATACACAAATATAGATACAGAGAATGAATATCAACGGACAAATTGTAAAATAGTTACTGAAATGGCATGAAACCTTCCAGGCTATTGTTTTGCCACAGTACCCATTATCAATTTTCGCAGAAACAATCAACACAGGAAATTTATAAAGTATTTGAATCAAATTTACCAGAGACTCGGGCAACATTAGTTTATAGGCACATAAATTTGTCATGTAAGACAATCAGAACTGCTACAGTAGGGTCTAGATTATGTCAGATTGTACTAAAGTGGATTGCATCATAGTAATAAATTTAGAACAGATATTAATAGATTATGAGTAGTGATAAATTGCTATATTGGAATTAAAGTAGAAAGAACACACGCATAGTCATTGCACGAGCTTCTAAAATTATGTTTCATTTTTCTAATATGGGTATAGTCAGTCACATAGTAATAACAGCTATAAGTTCTGTAATGTGTAAAATTGTTCTAAATGAATTAATAGGTTGCAGCGCCCTAAACACAGAGGTTATATGAGCCACCCAAAGCATTGGTCATACTAGTTAGTTTATAATAGTCACTGAAAATGCAATCATCATCATCACTCCATGTGGATTAAATTAGATGAAACACCAGTACAGAAGACATACTACGCTCCAAATTATGTTAAATTGTTACGATGTGGCTAGTGACATTTCATGTCATTTATTTATTTGTTTCCACAATAGCAATGTCATATACAATATGAATATAAGTAAATTGGTAAGGTAACAAAATTTCAATGTGATGGAAGTATTCTCAGAAGCCCTGTGCATGGAGCACATGGCTTAACTAAAGTAGAATACTCACATTTATAATAATAATGTCACGGTATACATAAAATAATATATGTCGTATTGATAATAATAATTCATTGTAAACTTGAAAAGTATTATATACTACAATA
>JAODAI010466621.1:0-14481 GCA_027575025.1 Scotoplanes globosa | reverse complement strand
TGTCCACTATGTCTTCCAAACCGCAGAAATAAGTGGAGGAAGTCCCTGGTGACTTGATAGGTCGCTGGAGTGATATGGCACTCAGTCCATGGGAGAATATGTATAATTGGCGGCTGTCAGTTAGTATTTTCTTCCTCACCTCTTTTTAGGGATTCACGAGGTAGAGAGAGAGAGAGTTTCACGTTAAGGATAATCATAAACCTAAGTTAAAGTATGTTAATAACGTTATTTGTAGAGTTAACTGCATGTCCTAATTGCAATTCTTTATACGCTGGAGAAACTAATATAATAGATGGGTTGGGGATAGGTTTTCAGAGCACATAAGTAATTGAGTGCTCTCACTTAGGCAGCTGGTGGAAAATAAATTACAGGTGAAAGGGAGTAGGCCTATGGCATTGGGTTTTGTAGATTTGGAAAAGGCCTATGATACGGTTTCTATTGAATTAGTTGTGTCTACGTTAATGTGGATTGGTGTACCCGAATCAGAAGTTAGGATTGTGGAGGGCCTTTGTGAAGGTACAAGGGGTAGGGTTCTGGTTGGTTCGGGGATGTCAGAAGATATTGGGGTTAATATAGGGCTTAGGCAGGGTAGTGCACTTGAGAGGCATAGGTTGCGCATGAGCCTGCATAAGACAGGCGTTTTATCAGTAGGCATGCAACGATAGCAGCTGGGTATAACCTTTGCTGACAAACGTATTAAGCAGAGGGATAGTTTTGCGTATCTGGGGGGAATGATTTCTTGGATGGGCGGTCTGATGTGGAGGTGCGTAAATGATCCTACCAGGGGCTCTGGCCTGGATAAATGTGGAAAGGATGATAACAGATAGACATATTTCTAAGACATTAAAGGGGAATGTATTGCAGACGGAGACCGCCGTAGAATGCCACTTGTTGCTAGACAACAAATAAAAGTGATAAAATATTGGCAAAGACTAACTCAGTTTCCAGATACGCATGTATTAAAAAATATATATAATTCATTAATTTCATTAATGAATCTGGGACAAAATAATTGGTGTAATATTGTTCATAATATCTTAACAAGTGTTGATTATAGTGTTGATATATATTTTAGTTAAAACATTTTTTCAAAGGGGACTTAAAACAGTTGTATAATCATATTGAGATTGAACTTTTCCCCAAAGGATTCTCGTGAAAACCCTATAGTTAGCATTTCGAAGGAAATTGTAATTACTAAATAAAACATGAAAGTTGTATTATATTTTCATAATTAGGTCACTAACAGTTTTCAGGAAACAATGTATTATAAATTGTATTACATTAAAACAGTTAAAACTGGTTGCCAGTAATTTACTGTAAATTTTACAATATTTTTGTTACAGTGTACATAATACGGGAACTGGCGTGCGCATGAATTGTGACGTGTGGGTGTCCGATCCCACAACTTTGATGTACCTCAATTTTTTCCACGCGCCGCACCACCGCACCAAGAACACCATTTTTAAACATAAGTACTCCTATCATTCGCAGGGCTAAAAAAATACGGCACAATAAACCCATTATCCACAATATTATATGTCAACATTTTTACGGCGCTTCGCACAGAATAAACAATATAGCTTGCTCTAGAATCAATCATTTCCCCCAAATTATAGATTTTGAATGCAAAAAAGTAGGCCCGGGCTATAATGATATATATCAATAGCATTAACAACAACTTACCAAATGCCGAACAGTTTGTCTCATTCAAATTTAAATTGATCTCAGATGTTGAGAATACAGTTTTCAACAAGTAAGGAAACTCGACAGATGCAATTTTATTTAATACTTGTTTCAATTACATTTAGGCTGTATTGATTAAGCCCACAACAGATATTATATTATACTAGATCAGAACATTTATATTAATTATGTCATATAATAATAAGTATTGATACTGATATGTTTATATATTTTAAAATAAGCGTATATTAAAAACGCTATATAGATCATCATCATTATTATTATTTAATATTGGTTATTTTATATTATTTATATAATAATACTGATAATCATAATATTATTATAATGTATACTTTATAATAGTATTAATTTCCACCCTCGTAGTATATTAATCACAATATATTGCTTTAGAGTAAATGATAATCATCTACAGTATAGTACGGGTAAATATTTTCTTACAACTATTTGAGCGATCTTGACAAAGTTTTTTTATTGTATAGCTGCACTATGAATAATATTGCTTTTATTAAAAAATATTTTATAAAGAGATATGTAAACTACACCTGCATGATAACCGATTTACTAGATAAACATGGCAGTGAGATTTATGGGATAACTGGAATATTAAGGATGAACAAAATAATGTTTATTTTCTTTTCCTTCATAAAAAGTGGAATAATTATACATTCAAGTTCAAGATTATTCGAGATGTCTTGGAGGTGGAGCTACGTGTTTTTGAGGCGCTGATACTTATTTTTGTCGACTGCGGTGCGACATTCGCAAAAGTCCCCCTGTGGTAAAAGTACCCCTAGGGTACATGCATGGGCGTGGACTAAATATACTGGGTGTTTAGTCAGTATAATTAGTATTTTTTATATAATATTAATAGTCGTTGGAATTGAGTGGTTGTATTTACAAAGATGTGTGATGTAAGAGTCGAGTGATACAAAAACAGCCCCCCCCCCATCATCCCACTTCACAATTCATGTGCACACCACTGAGTTGAAAATAATATCCTTCGTGCTGCTTCTTCATCGTACTGTTAAGTCGTCAGCATTTTTGTGTGTTTGATGCAAAATTAGCAATCAAGTTTTCTACTTGACAGCCTTCATGCTCCCACCATGATATGATTGCATTTCATCAACATTTATATACACATTATAATACATCAGTATTAGAATGTGTGCCACTCATGAGTCGTGAACCTTATTGACATCAATGTTATTTTTCAAGCTTGTCGTCCTATCACTGACATAGCCGATATACTTGATATTATTAAAAGGACCAATTAATGATATGCATTAGGGGTAAATACAGCAATTTGTAAAAGGGAGCGCTAGGGAGCAACCCTTATTGCGACCGCCGAAGGAGCGAAGTATCAGGTACATAAACAACAATTTATAAAGGGAGCGCTAGGTCTATGCCCGTGTGGGTGTTTGGTGGTCCTCAGGCAGATATTTTTAAGTGATTAGCATACGCGTTTTCCTGGTGTTGTGAACAAAACTCATGCATAACGTTTATTTTTTGCACTTCGTATATGTGTTGTGATTCGTATCTTTTATATGATGTTTTCGTGTGAAACGTGTCATGTTATTTCGCAGCAACAAATAGCGATCGTGAATGTTGGTGATAAGATATCCCTAAATTGCGATAGTGTGGGGATATTCACTGCCAATTTAAAAATAAATATAAGGCAGTCTATTATTGGCGTTTTCGTACCATCTATGAACACAACTTAGACATATATGTAATTTACCTAAAAACTTTTTATACAAGCCGATTTTTCTTTTGACACCACCCTCCATTACAAGCTGATAAGCAACTTGTCATCCAATATGGCCGCCAAATAGTGAACACAAACGTTCATATGATAACCAACCCTATACGGGTGTAGCTATGTGTTTTTGAGGCGCTGATCTACTTATTTTTGCCGACTCCGGTGTGACCGTCGCAAAAGTCTCCCTGTGGGAAAAGTTCCCCCTATGATTTATCATGACGTGTATTGGGTGGGGACTAAGTGTATGATGTAGATATGTGGACTTTATCTGCTAGAAATCGCATTTATCGTTAGTCAATTCATTCCTGTGACATCACTGGGTTACCAGAGGAAGATTATAGTTTTTCTGTCGAACTTTCTCATAACTAAGGTGAGCCGTCACAGACATATGCTGCGGTCTGCTACGGTTTACACTTCTTCCAAATGCCCGCTGCCGCGACATGGCGAATAAGTATTGTCGCGTCCATATCTACATCATTAGACTGTTGACTAAGCACATTTAGATCGTGAGCCGAACACATTTTAGAGACTTCCATCAAAAATAGCATTTTCGTAATGTTTTTGAATGATTGAAACATAATCAATCAACGTTACTTAATTGAGTGATATAAAATAAGTATTCGATAGGTTACTACTATATGCCACCCAATAAACAGTCTGGTAAAATCCACTTAAAATGGCTTCGAAAGTATCAGTATTTATTATCATCACCAATCACGTATATTTTGGATGCGGGTCTTCTCCCACAGAGGGACTATTCCCACTATCGTACGACATTACAATAGCCCCCTTCCCCTCTGACTATTCCCACAGGGGGGACTGTATATCCTATAGTGCACTTAGTCCGGGGGGACTTTTCCCACGGGGGAATTTTGTGACTGTCATACCGATACCAATAATATTGAAGCCCGAATTGTGAGCGTCAGCGCTTCTAACAGAAATAAATAAATATTTGTTTAGGTACGCAAGCTGCATTTTCCTGTTTATGCACGGAACAAAACACACGCGTTTCGTTTCCATGAAATACACTTAGTGGAGCCTATTTTAAAATAGGGGTGGGATGCGGTTCCATTGAAACTGCCACTGTGCATGGAGTGCCATAATTAAATTATTCTTGGCGATATTGCCACTGTCTAACAACTTGCTAATTTTGCCGGTCTCCCCGGTCTACTATAGAAGAATGTCAATATGAAAACATTAGATAATTAGAACGATGAAAGCTAGACATCACATTATGAATTTACCCTATATGTAGACTAACCGCGCTACCACATCAGTAACACGAGCATTTCAGGATACAATCCCACACTGGTAATACAAACTGTTATCATGAATACTCTCTCTCTCTGTCTACGTACCATCCTCGAGTGTAATTATCTTCCACCAGAGTTTATTATGCCTCTGCAAGTATTCAAGTGTCCAAGTGTCTAAGCGTCCAAGTGTCATTGAAACCATCAAGTTGATAAGATGATGGCACTATACCGCTAAGCCGCTACATGACGCCCGGTTACCCATGGGAATGTAACAGTCGGATCCAAGTTAGTTCCAATCAAACTCGGGATTTTTAAAGCCTATTTAATCCTGATAATTACCAGAGTTATTTGTTGCGTTTAAAAATCTGTCCAAGTGTCCAAGTGTCCAAGTGGGCTAACACTATTTCCAGGTTTGGTTGTTCTTCAAGTCTCAATTATAAAGCCTGGCGTTGAATGGTCATGGTGGGTGTAAGGGGGGGGGGGGGGCTATGTATAAAGGCTACATTCGAGTAAAAAAATGCGTACCATCAGACACCAAACGTGCGCCAAAGGCAAATCGAAGTTAAGTTAAGTTAAGTAAGAAAGGACAATGTCCTCATAATATGATCCCGAACCTCCATCACCCAGTGGACAACCTAATTCCGACCACAGTCACTAAATACTTATAAAGAGTGGCATTCTTAAAGGCATTGACACTACCAACATGAACCAACGTATCTGGCAAGCTATTCCACTCAAGCAACTCTCTGGGATAAGGAAAACTTTCTAACATCTAATCTGGAATATTCCTTACGCAATTTAAGACTATGCATGACCTCTGGTAGCATAGTAATCAGACATCGTAAAGAAATCATCGAACTTCAACTTATCAAGACCATGAACAATTTTAAACACCTGAATAAGATCACAATCAAAAGTTGCGTCTCATCGATGTTATTGTAGGACTGTTCTCGAACGTACTGTGTTTAAAGTTGTAATAATACCGGCCTGTAAGGCACTTTATTTTACGACGATAAGCGATCACCGAAGTGGAATAAGTATAATATACTTGTACATTACAACTTCACGTCGAGTGGCAGTCTATTCTTAAAAATCGAAATCAAATTTGGATTATTTTCTTTTTTTATGGTGGTCTTTATGTTTTCCTATTTAGGTCCTGACCTAACGTTAGCCTATAGCCTAACGTTAGACCAAGCATAACGTTCAGTGTCTATCCTGTTTGTATACACTAATTACGTCATAGCCGTATGGTAAAAAAACGCACGGTATAGTAAAAATGCACGGCATAGTAAAAATGCAGGATATAGTAAATAAATGCACGGTACGTGTGACGTCATTACTAAGCAATATTGATTATTTAATTATGTGATAAACGATTGTCCAATCAAATGTCTAGACTATACGTCGGTGTTGTATAACAACACTTAAGTATACTCCTTTGTGCAATATTATAATAAATTTGCATTGAGATTCTACAGCATTGATGTTCTACTTGAGCTTGGCAACGTTGGTATTTGTAATCAGCGCCCTCTAAAGTAATTATGACCTCCGTCCCCGCGTTAGCGAATCAGAGGTCCCAGTCTGGTTACGATAGCAACCACACTAAAGTGTATAATATTTAGATTCCTCACATTGTGTACTATATAATAATCCTGAGATATTTGGATTAAAAGATCATCCTTAAAATCCCTTTACCCCCTCGTGTACGTCCTCTAGTACCACAATAATCAGACAGCATAAAGAAATGTTCGAACTACAAAACAATGAACAATTTTAAACACTTGAATAAGATCACCACGAACACGATGAAGTTCCAAAGTTGTAAGCTGTACGAGAAAACTATAACTAATTAGCAGCCCTACTTTGAACACGCTCCAGAACTATTCTATCCTTTAATATACATTTTCAAAATGGATTTCCAGAATCCAGAAATATAACAAATTTATGTTAAAATAGTAGATTCCTATTCATTCCTTGATGTACAATTTGGTAACAATTTTTACACAATTTGCCACAAACCATAATATCAGCGTTCGCACATGTGAAAGCAAGATAAATGTGTACACAATGTGATACCAGTGTGATGATGGTAGTATTAATAAGATAACTGCATCATCAATGTGATGGATACCAGGATTTGCAGGTGCGACCGCTGGCAAAACCTAAGTCGAAACTAAGTGCAAAATATACCAGTCTTCACATGTGAGATAAATGATAAGTAAAATGGATCAATTATTAGTGCAAATGATCAGTTTACGCTCTAAAATGGTCAGAGTCCATTTTGGGAAATAAAATCCATTTTGAAAATGGAATGTGTATTTAGCGAAGAACGGATTCCAAGCCTGAATAGCATACTCTAGATGGGACCCAACCATCTGATTATACAATCAGACAACAATATCCTTATGTAGTAATTTAAATGACGTTTAATAAACCCTAAAATCTCATTAGATCTACTCACAGCTTCGACACACTGCTTAGATGGCTTCAATGAAGAATCAAAATGAACAATCAAATTTTTATCCGTCAAAACAACCGTTATATTCCTACCATTGACATGATATACAGTTTTTCTTATTCCGACTATCGACATGCATTTTACTTATCGACTTTGAAAAACATACCCCAATCTTCCGACCAGTTACAAATACCATCCAGCTCTATCTGAAAACTAATCGCGTCCTCCTCCGCGGAGCAAACATCACCAAACTTCTTGATACCAGAAGTACAGACAGCATAGTCTAAGTAATTAATAAGCAACAAACAACAACGGACCCCGGCAACACAGAGCCTTGAGGAACACCACTGGTAATACTCTTCCAACATGACACAAACCCGCCAAGAAATACTCTCTACCTTAACCAACCACTAATCCACCCAAAAGAGAACCCCTTGCCACCAAACCCTCTAATTTAAACAAGAGTCTTTTATGAGACACTTTATCAAAATTATTTTGGAAGTCTTAAAACACTCACATCAACCGATTTCCCAACATCCACAGACCTTGTAACAAGGTTTCAAGAAATTCCAGAGCATTAGAAAGGCAACTCTATTCTTCCTAAAACCATTCTGGGAATCCCTGATTGAGGAATGACTATTCCTAAACTGCACTATATAATGGACTCCATGATCTTACAGACTATATGCACTAGTAAGAATAACTTACCTATAATTACCAGCCTGACTACGATCCCCTTCTTAAAAATAGGAGTGACATTGACACACTTCCACTCTGCCGGAACGACACCCTCATCCTGCGAACGCTGAAAAACAGAGCTAAGCGGGGTGGGGGGAAGCAAAGCTGTTTTTAGAAAGGATAGTTATTAGTGTATATCATTGTATCCCTTGCCGAATTAGCCTTACGCTTGTTCGTTGTTCGATTTAGCTTGTAGAAAATATTGACACTAGCTGTTTTTATCTTGTTGCCAAAAATGTGAGATTTTCCCCCTGATTAAAGGCACGTGGATCAAGCACTGTAGGGTCCACATCAAAATCATCCCGAGGGGCAGACAAGGTAACGACGAAGTATGTGTGGTAAAGTTCACGGAGGACTTTGCTGGCCTCGGTATAATCTTACCAAACAATTCCAATAATTGAAAATAATTCTCAATAGTAGTGGTACTTGTGGTATTGCTGTTTTAAATGATATGCTATAATGTGCTCAACCTGAAAATTGTGGGTTCATCGTAAATGTGCTATACTTTAACTAAAAATCAATTCGAACCACTTGATAGAGACACTACTGAATAATGTACTATCGAATATGTTTAATACTATATCAGATGATGAATTCTTCTATGATAAATTCAATTATTGATATTGATAAAAAAAACTTGTGTAACCCCTATACTGTAAAACACAATGGTCAAATTTGATCAAGTCTTGGTCAACTATGCACCGAACCAAATTTAGCCAAACTTTGTGTGCAATTTCCCATTGTAATTTTGACAATATTTGGTCTGGTGCATATAATTAACCGTTACCTGCGTACACAATGGTCAAATTTCATAAATAATGGATCAACTATGGTCAAAATTTCAATGGAAAATTGCACACAAACTTTTACCAAGTTTGGTTCGGTGCATAGTTGACCAAGACTTGGTCAAATTTGACCAACGTGTTTTTACAGTGCATAGGGAAAGTACAGTATTCAGTTTCAATACATTTAATTAAACTATAAACCTTGATTTTAAATACTATACAGATGTTTTTTTAACAAAAACTATGGGGTCTGTCTATTATTCATTTCAACTGTAGGACTCTTTATGCCAAATTTTCAAAATTAGAAGAGTCATTGAAAATAATCCTAATAGTCCATGTTTACCACACAAGCAACGGAAGGTGAAATTCTACAAATAGTGAATAATTTAAACAGTAAAACATAATCATGCAGATTGTCTGGGGCTAAGGATATTTATTGTACACATTATACAGCCTTTCACATCACGTAACCAATCATTTACAACAGGTGATTCCAGACAGTATAAAAATTCAAAAAATGGAGAAAAGAACGTATACTTATTTCACTATTACCACAATTCTCCAAAGTAATAGAAAAAGTGTTTGATAAAAGGTTGGATACTTTTATTACTCAAAGTCAGATATTAACTGAAATGGTTTCACAGACTATAGTCGCTCCACATAGCTTGCATTACTATGTCCCTTGGTGATACAAATCCATGATTCGGTGTGTTCATATATATACCTCAGGAAGCCTCTGATACAATATTGATAACTTTCCATTACAAATTGGATCACTATGGGATAATGGGATACGTGGTATTGTTATAATGATTGGTTAAGAAGCTATTTTGATGACAGAAAACAATAATTATGTTCAGTTAAATGAATCCAAATCTGATATTTATGAAAATACTTATGGCGTTCCACAGGGGTCTATCTATTCTTAACCCAAATTATTTTTGTTATTTATCAATGATATTTGTAATGTATCACAATTTTTTTGTCTTTGCAGATGACACAAATGTACTATGTTCTCATGAGAATATGAATGTATTTTAAGTAGACATATTAATAGTGAACTTGATAAACTCAGAGTATGGTCTACGGCTAACAAATTATCTTTAAATGTAACAAAAACAAATTATATGTTATTCCCCAATTGCAACATAGGCAACCAACAATTCTGAAATAAACATTAATGATACAACCTGCATTGGAAGAGTATATGTCACCAAATTAACATTAATGATACAACCATTGGAAGAGTATATGTCACCAAATTAACATTAATGATACAACCATTGGAATAGTATATGTCACCAAATTAACATTAATGATACAACCATTGGAATACTATATATCACCAAATTAACATTAATGATACAACCATTGGAATAGTATATGTCACCAAATAAACATTAAGGATACAACCATTGGAATAGTATATGTCACCAAATACACATTAATGATACAACCATTGGAAGAGTATATGTCACCAAATTAACAGTAGTGATACAACCATTGGAAGAGTATATGTCACCAAATTAACATTAATGATACAACCTGCATTGGAAGAGTATATGTCACCAAATTAACATTAATGATATAACATGCATTGGAAGAGTATATGTCACCAAATTAACATTAATGATACAACCTGCATTGGAAGAGTATATATATCACCAAATTAATATTAATGATACAACCTGCATTGGAAGAGTATATGTCACCAAATTAACATTAATAATACAACCATTGGAAGAGTATATGTCACCAAATTAACATTAATGACACAACATGCATTGGAAGAGTAAATGTCACCAAATTTCTTGGTGCATTAATTGATCATAAATTGAATTGAAAGGACCATAAGTTAAGTTAATGATTTATCTTTGAAACTTTCCCAAAGTATATAGTATTATATATAGAGCTATTCCTCTTCTAAATCCAAATGCGCTATATATACGACAATACAGTACAACAACACAGTAATATATTGTACACATTACACAATGAATAAATACATTTATTACGATTTTAAATACGATTTTGGGGGAATTTCTTAATGATTTTCAACGTAGTACTAAAAGTTTCTTAGGCTTTAATTAAGTTGATCTATAGTACTAGTAGTTTCTTATACATGAGTTTCTTATAAAAAAGAGTGTATGTAGAAATATACATAAACAAACATTACACCTTTATTGCGAAAACAAAAGAAAGTAATTCGCACTACTAGCAAAGCAAATTATCTTGATCATAAAAGATAACTTTTCCGAACTTACTTCGAAATTGTACCGTATCAAACTACAATAACAATATTTAAAGCTTATCATAAGTTGCCATTACATCTTCAAAAGCATTTCATGTAATATCAAATAAACGATATAATATTATACATGAATTTAATTTCAAACAAATATATGTCATAACATCAAAAAAGCATATTTGTCTATCCATCTCCGGAGTTAAATTATGGAATTCCATAGACGATGATTTGAAAATATGTAAAACATTAAATTATTGAAAAAAAATCCAAACAAATATGATTATGCATGTTAATGTTATATTCATATTGGATACAATTACCATATATATGCGATTATGCAGGTATGCCTAATCACATATTATATATTTCGTGTTCATATACGTGTTTATTAAAATAAATTATTCATAAAAGTGAACAAATTCTGATTCACTAATTTCTCAATTATAATAGATTTAATCAATTTAATATTTATTTTATTATTATTGTGGAAAAGTTTTACAAGTAGGCTTATTGTACTTTTGTTTTCCTTCATTTCCTAGCTATACATATGGTACCTATGTCAATACTGGATGAAAGGCATTAAATGCCGGTAGATCCAGATCCAGCATGGTTAACAGAACGATTTGGCTCAACTTGATACATGTTTTGCAGAGTGCAAGGCCAGGCTCGTAATGGTAGCGAAAAGTACTATATTTCCAATGATTCTTAAATGTATTGAAATTGATAGTGTCGGTAACAGCAATTGGCAAAGAATTCCAGATTTTGCAGATTCTTAAGCTGAACAAATTGTGTCTAACACTTGTGGATCGAAGTGAAAATCAGGGTATGGCTGTTGTTTTGAATGGGTTTTTGCTTCTGTTTTTCAGAATGAGGATACGGATTTGGCTGGTCAAGTTAACCGTAAGCCTTTAATAATTGTCCTTTTTCTGTAGGGTCAGTTTTTTATACAGCTATTGTATAAAAAAGATTAAGTACTCTTGGTCAGTATAAGGCTGTTGGGCCTGATAATGTTCATCCTTTTTTGCTAAGGACTTTTGCAATTTTTTTGCTGCTCCGCTTTACATAGATTTTCAGCGCTCTGTGAATGAGGGTTCGTTCCAGGCGGTTGGAGGTGTGCTAATATCATTCCTATTTTTAAAAAGGGGATCATAGTTAGCCGGGAAATTATAGCCTGAGGCCGATTAGCCTTACTAGCCTGAGTGTGGTTTGCAAGATTATGGAGTTCATTATTAAGGATGTCATAATGCAGTTTGGGGATCATAGTCATTCCTTAATCAGTGACTCACAGCATGGTTTTAGGAAGAATATATCCTGCCTTTCTAATCATCTGGAATATCTTGAAGATGTTACAAGGTATGTGGATGTTGAGAAATTAGAGGGTTTGGGTGTCAGGGTTCTCTTCTTGGGTGGATTAGTGGGTGGTTATGTGGGCGCCGTAGGCAGAGGGTGGTTCTTGGCGGATCTGTATCTTGTTGGAAGAGTGTCACTAGTGGTGTCCCTCAAAGTTCTGTGTTGGGTCCATTGTTGTTTGTTGCTTATATTAATGATTTATACGATGCTGTTTGTAGTTCAGGTATCAAGAAGTTCGATGATGATACTATAGGTTTATAGTTAGGTTTGCTCAAAGGAGGATGCGACTATAGGTTTCAGTTGGAGCTGAATAGTATTTTTAAGTGGTCGGAGGATTGGGTTATGTTTTTCAACGTCGAAAATGTAAGGTTATGCATGTTGGTAGTCGGAATAAGCAGAATTTTACAATGTCACTGGTGTTCTGCAGACGTATAATTGGATTTGGGTTTCATTTGGATTCTTGAAGCCGTCCATAAGAAGTGTGTCGATTCTGCGAAGAGAGCGAATTGGATTTTAGGGTTGATTATACGTCATCATTTAAGTTCCTACATAAGGATATTGTTGTTAGATTATACAAGCAGATGGTTAGGCCTCACATCTGAAGTATGCTGTTCAAGCTTGGATCCGTTCTTAGCTAAGGACAGGATTGTTCTGGAGCGTGTTCAGAAAAGGGCTACTAATTTAGTTGGTTCCCTTGGTTATCTACCATACGCGCAACGATTTACTATTTTGGAACTTCGTCGTGTTCGTGGTGATCTTATTCAGGTATTTAAAATTGTTCATGGTTTTGATAAATTGAAGTTTGATGATTTTTTACGCTGTCTCATTATTCTGGTACCAGTGGTCACAGTCTTAAATTACGTAAGGAGTATTCCATGTTAGACTCTCAGAGAGTTGTTGACCAGTGGAATGGCTTGCCAGAGTCGGTTGGTTCACGTAGTTATAGTGTCAATGCCTTTACGAATGGTATTGATAGATATTTTTGTGACTGTGAACGAGTGTAGGTTGTCCACTGGGTGATGTAGGCTCAGGATCATATTATGAGGACTATATCCTTGCTAATCCATTCTTACTTAACTTAACTTAACTTAACGTATATAGCCTACTTAACTCTAAACATGAACACTAAACTGCACACATACCAAATGAAGACTCCGGATATAAATGGACAGTCTCCATGTTGTGAGTTGCTGGGTGTTCTATAATTGAGCCGTATTTCAAAAGGATATCGATATAGGCTTACCCGATTTTAATTTAGACACCATAAATGGCTGTATGATATTGACTGTGGAATATGTTAATTACCTGTAACATGCTGGAGTACATCGACAATCGGTCCAATGATAATAACAACTGAATACTCAGTTTAATACGATCTATACTGGTGATGCTAGACGATGCTCCGTCACTGACTATCCAATAAGGCATTTAACATTAATGTATCCTCCTCACGTCACTGACTAGCCAATAAGGTAGTTAACGTTAATATATCCTCCTCACGTCACTGACTTATCCAATAAGGTATTTAACATTAATGTATCCTCCTCACGTCACTGACTATCCAATAATGTATTTAACATGAATGTATCCTCCTCACGTCACTGACTATCCAATAAGGTATTTAACGTGAATGTATCCTCCTCACGTACCAATGTGAACATTGAACCACGGCTTTAAATTATCAAACTGTATACTTTGCCTGACTTATTATATAGCAAGAAGTTTAAATTAGTAGGCCCACTGTATATAAGTACAAACTTTTGTATTGCTATAATAACAGTGAGTGCTATACGATTAGTGCAATCGTTACAATTAACAGTGCTGTAATAACAGTCAGTGCTATGCGATTAGTGCAATCGGTACAATTAACAGTGTTGTTATGTGAATAGCTTGATGATCAGTGCACCACAGTAATTATCTAAGCAATCTATATATTGCGTAACGCAAGACATTCATTCATTGAGTTTTATTTTTAGGGTATTCATTGTATGCCATATAGCATTTGCATTGGGGTGGTTTAGCTCACCTATAGTCTTTTGAGTAATTTAAGGCCTTTAGTAATATAGGCCCATATTGTATTTAATAACAGGCGCGAATCGAGCATATGTTTAAGGGGGGGGTAAAGGGGTTTTTAGGTGCATTTTCGAACCCCAATATCATATCATTATGTAGGGTTCAAGTAGGATTTT
>JAODAI010466510.1:0-14485 GCA_027575025.1 Scotoplanes globosa | reverse complement strand
GTCCCTAAAGTTGTGCTGTGCCATGGCCGCATATGTCCCCCCCCCCCCCTCCCCCCGTTTCACATGTGCATTTAACAATGGCTTCATATGTGGCCTGCCGCATGATAAGAGTTAACTTGTATCATCAGACACGCCAAGGTCAAACAACTTTTTGGAGGAAAACTTTTTTTAAGGTGTACCAAGGGCCAATTTTGTACGATCATCGCCATGGAGGTTCTGCTACTGTCACTGCTTTTACGTATATATTGTCGGTCTCCCACGGGTTTTGCGTATGTTTTCTGTCTCCTACTTACTACTTAACACATTGAGCCCCAGCTCCTATACCTACACTGTGTGAAAAAATAAAAAAGAACAAAAAATATTTGTTGGGCTCTCTAGAATGAATAATATGTATACTTTCAGAATATTACTACCAGCACTAGATCAAAATCGTCTTTGATCTTGAATATTTCAAACATGTTAAGAGAATGCTCCGAAAACACCCTGTGGGACTCAATGTGTTAAGTGTTGAATCAATTCCAAACATCGAGAATAATCTAGAAATGGGAAAAAGTAGGATTGTTTTACATCCAAATTGATGAATTTAAATGAATGAACATTGTCGCCAAGTTTTGAAAATACATATTAGCCGGTAGGGTTATATTGTTTTTCTGAGGGTAAAACTTGCGTAAATGTTTAGGAGGGCGAATTGCTCTTCTTACATCTCCCAGGAGCTCAATTTACAGCTCTCCTGAGATTGTCATACGTGAAGGTCCTCCATATAATCATTGACTTGCAGTCGCAGAATATCGGGAGCCGAATGCCCCTATACTGCTCTCATGAGAATAATTGTGATTTCATTGAAATACATATATGTGACCATCTACCACAAATAAATATTGGGTCATAATTGGCAAAATGTGGACTTTTGTTTACAAAATTTATAATCAACATACATACATATATGCCCTCAAATGTGACTTTCTGTGTTAAATTTTCAACCAAGCATGTTTTTTACTGAAATATAATAACGTTACCGTAACATGCATGAGAAAAACAAAAAATAATAATTTGAGGATTATTCTACTTATTTTCAATTTAATGACTTTCATATTTGCCGACAAACTCCTACTTTGGAATGGTGGGTCACTATGTTTATCTTACTGGCGTACATTATGTAAAAAAAATTGTACTGCAAATAAATTGTAAATTTTCTAAGTAACAACATGCTGCTTATAAATAATTTATTGACTACTATGATAAAAAGAACGTGTACTCGTACAACGGTGCCGTTTCACCGCAAGTAGATTGGATTTGACCGAGTTTTGTGTTTTGCATCTCACCCGACTCGGGACTGATTTACTGCGGGTTACGGAAAGAGCTACGGCCAGCCTCATTAGCTAATTCACTCCCACACGTTATTCCGTGCAGCATTGTCGTGCCCACGTGCACCCCAGTGTATATATTCCGCTCCAGAAACAATAATTGTAACCGGAACATAAATTTATTTACCAGCTCGCTGTAGCCAGCAAGTTTAGCGAACGGCGACCAATGATCCGTCAACCGACCAAGTTTGACTTGTACGCGACGTGTAAACATGTACATGCCTCGTTTTGACACTTGCAGTCGTCCTAATTTATTGTTACATTATTTCAGCTCCACGAGGCAACTGCATCGGTTGTTTCTTGCATGGGTGGGTCTATTAGCTGATTGCAGTGCGTTTGGCCGACGATCGGCCGATTATAATTTACCATTTTGCTCCCTCCTCCCGTCTCTCTTGTCACGCAAGAATGTACTTGGAGAGTATGTGACAGTGTGATATCTACAGCCAGCCGTGGTCCCAATAATGAACATTTAACATAATTTCCAGACCTTCATTTATAAGAAGCGCCGGCCTGAAAAGTGCTCAGGAGAGCAAGTGGTTGCTCTCCTAAAAAAATATATGTATTATTTAAAAATAATTGGGGGTAAAACTCATGTTACTATGCTAATATTGGTCGCAAATCGCAATGTGATATTAATGATACATAGTCGGTTACATTTTGCCATATTGTGCTAGAAATATAAACAAGAAAAAAAGGTGTGAAATATTCAGGAGAGCAAAAAGCTCTCCTTAATCTCCCAGGAGCTGAAAAACAGCTCTCCTGAGATTATCATACGTGAATATCTGAATGTTTTGCCCCAGGTGCCCAGATTACGAACCTTTGATGCAATATTTATTGCACGTGTGTACGATGTCCCTAAATCCTCGGGTGTGGCTCTGTAATATCTGTAGTTTTTGCAAATTACACGTAAGGGGCAATGCGTACACGTCTGCCATCTGCGCATTGCATTTGTATTTCAATTTGATTAATCCAGCTTTTCGTTTTTTAAATGTATGAAGAGTTTCATCGCAAAACCTGTTAAAAACCATTTTGAAGAAATTAGTTAGCATCATGTGGGGGGGGGAGGTAGCATGGGAAGAATAGAATCCCCCCATCCCACGATTGGTAGGTTGCTAGTTTACAATATCCAACATCTCTCCATTACAGATGTGACCAGTTAGTATATTAATGTCACTGAACATTGCACCACCAGTACATATAGCCCAGAGGCAAGTATACTGTTAGTGTTTCTTGCATGGTTCTATCAGATGATTGCAGTTTCCCACAATCGACCGACTAAAATGTATGCAAGAAAGTACTTGGAGAGTATGTGTCATATCTACAGCCAAGACGTGTTCCTAATAAGAACATATTTACAATAATATTGTGCCCCGGGTGCCCAGATTACGAAACTTAGATTCAATATTGCACGTGTGTATGATGTCAGTATATCCTCGGGTGTGGCTCTACAATAACTGGTATCTATTCCACATTATACTTAATACCCTCCATCTATAGATTATAGCATGGGGTGTGTGCAGTAGTGCACTGGTATTGGTGTCAATAGTGGTCACGTGACATGAGAGATGACGTCATAGGGGGGCCATGTATCAAAAGTTTGCTAGATATAGGTCAGTTGTATAGGTCATACTATTTTAATATTATAGGATGGAGGGTAAGTATAATGTTACATAGATTCAATAACCACGTTATATTGTTAGACTCAGTTTGGAATACTGCCACGCAACGTCGACTAATATGCATTTTCAAAACTTGGCGGCAATTTTCATTCATTTAAATTCATCATTTTAGATGGAAAATAGTCATATTTTTTCCCTTTCTATTTTCTCCTTGTTTGGAATTGATTTATAGGATTTGGGTGACTATTGAGGTGTATCTGTACATCAAAATTCCTTATCTACTTCCATAGTTTTGATATGGAAATTACACAGTAAGTCAATACAAACTTTCTCCCGGCAATATTACAACTGAGTACACGACGTCACAATCTCACCAGCTCTTCGATATAAATGAGGATGGTGCGTTCATAGCGTGCAAAGTTAGGTCCTTGTTATCTCTTTTTTTCAAGTTATGTATGTACATTTTTACCAAAAAACGATTAGAATGTTAAAATATTATTATTATCAATGTATTATGACGGGTGTTAATTGAGGGTGGATTATCTATCCTTTTAACTAAAACATATACTGTAGTAGTAGAGTGTATGTCTGTTGAAAAAGACTAATACTTTTGCTTTGATCTAATTTCATGTAATCATATGATTACTGGCATCACAAGATATATACTGATGACTAAAACGTTACTAGTTACTGCAGCATGTATGTTTATTTCAATATCATGGATGCAAATATAAGTTTGATTTCAATATGTTGTCACGATCCTCCCAAAAGATAATTGATTATCGCGGACCAAAAGATCGCGATAATCGCAAGATCGCGATTTTTTGTACAAATTACAAAGAATTATAAACAATTGGTAATCTACTGTTAAATGATACACTATATGCCTGCCTACATGTCATGTGATAGTAGAATATAGTGAATTGCAATGTGAAAGCTCAAAACAACTTAAATAGAATAAAGTGTAACAAAAATATCAAACAAGTTATGTATTATCCGCAATTACAACTGACAGTGCTCACGTTCAAACTCAGCGACAAAACATTGCCTCTTTCATTATGCCGTACTGGCCACTGCCCTGCACAGCGACACGTGCAACGAACTCAGAATTAACAATGTGCAATATTGTCTAAACTATTTTTCATAAACTTAACAACTGCTACCAATCAAAAAGTCTAACGCCGTCCACATAGATTTTGAAAATTGTTGGCCCTACGTGACGTCACTTTAGTCTTGATAAAGAAGTTTTTTGATTTAACTCTAGTTTGAAGCATTTTGTAGATAATTTTCTGCTCTATGAATACAATCAATCAATGTCCTGTAGTATGGGTTCCTGTAGTCTAAATGTAAGTAATATTTAAGTTTAATTTCAATGTCACACATAGTGTCTTCTTTTCAATATAGTGATACAGAAAAGTTTGACTTATTTCCCCAAGGAAATGCCATCCTAAGAAAACAAGATGTGTCGGAGCAATTGGAGGATAAGCTGCATTTCTTTGCTGAAGAATGTGATCGATTACAGGTATGACATTTAGCATCTCAATGGAAAATATTATGATAGAAGAGGTTTTCTGCCAAATTCAGTTGAAAATAAAAGATTGAAGTTCTGTATTACGCAACTCAGAAACTTAATGTTTTGTTGATTTTGATATTGTTAATATGGGTGATTTACTATTAAATATTTGTTGAGTGAGTTTTAAAATGACAAGAGTATTTAACCAGTGCTGTGGCTGCACAGTTAATGTTAGTTGCTTTGGAAGCTTTGAAGCTCGTCAATTAGGAGATCCGGAGTTTAAATCCCAGGTCGGGCCTAGTAGTGTTTTTTTACCCAAGAACTATCACGGTTTTCTTACACGAGTGACTTTCATTTTGAAAGAAAAGAATGCAAATTTGACTTTCAAGTTAATAAGAATGGACTGCTGCACTCGACGTGAAGTTGTAATTTATAAGTTATAGACTTATTCCATCTCAATGGTCGCTTATCGTTGTAAAATAAAGTGCTTCCCAGGCAGAAATTATATTATATTTAAATGGGCTATATATTTTAGGATTTTTCTAAAGTTAACTTGTGATTCCCCACGGCAGATCTGGTATTATGTCGGCATTCTCCATTTTGAGATAAGGGGAGTTTTCCTTCAAAATATATAATACACATACATGTGAAATGGAATATGACCAAATCAATTAATCAAAATTCAGTAAATTTGTTAAACAATATTTCGTGATTTTGGTATCAAAATAAGGATAATGGTCTCCTCTTTCATTTGACACTAATATATCAACATTACCAAGGGCCAAAATAAAAACTGATCTCCCATGGTGCATCACCATTTTGTATTTTCGCTGTGGTGGAATTCAAGCTTATATGCTGATTATATTCCAGTGGCTCTAACTGGTATATCAAAGGCTTTGGGTGGCTCATATAACCTATGCGTTCAAAAGGGCCAGGAAACATATTCAATCGTTATATGCATGGACCTTGCTGTATGTGTAGTTATTTTCCATATTTTGTTTTTAGGATAGACATCTAGTACTTGATGTAATTTTCTGAAGTTTTCAAACGGGCATGGGTGAAATTATTACTTGCGGACTGTAGGTTGTGGCGTACAAATGCCGCTGCTATAATCTACTCATTGTATACAGGCACATCATTTTGTAATGCAGCTGCAGCCGACCACCTGTTAAAACTGCACATATCGTTGACTAAGCATAAGCATCAGTATAATAAATTGGGTGAACAGATTCTTGTAATATATATCTTTCTATCCTACACTTGCCCCACTGTAGCAGACTATTGTATATACAGCTTGACCAATGGACCTGCAGCAGGGTAAAAGTTATAACTTGTATTTGACCTCTAAGGTTCTGTTAATATGCTGCTAAATAATATATATCAATCAATCATATTGTGTGTACATACAGTGGAATACATTGTTGTATCCTATCTAATGGAGAGAGCAATTGTACTTGTCATTGCAATAATGCAACGTCATCATCATCGGTCCAGTTTTGATCCGGTTTTGTCCCCATAGTTCGGAGGTGGCCGGAATCACCTTACTCTTGTAGCAATCGCCCTTACACCGTCCCGCCATTTCAACCTGTTTGGAGCATCTTCCTTCCTTAGCCCAACCTTCTTCAGCTCCTCCTCCACCTGATTGTTCCACATTTTCTTTGGTCGACCTCGTCCTCTTCGTCCATCCACCTCGAAATACAACACCTTTCTCAGGGGATGGAACTCATCCTTCCTCAAAACATGCCCATACCACCGTACTCCATTCGCCTTTGCCAGCCGCTCCACCGATTCCTCCAGTAAAGCATTTCCATCAAATCATCGTTCTTCCTTTTATGGGGTTCGAATATGGGGTGATGATGACTTTATTCCAAATTGAACTTGTGATCACAGCAAGTTCAGAGGTGACGATGACATTATTCCAGTGGCTCTAAACTGCCGTGTTCAGGGTTGACGATGACATTATTCCAGTGGCTCTATACTGGCATGTTCAGGGATGACTATGACATTATTCCAGGGGTTTTAAACTGGCAAGTTCAGAGGTGACGATGACATTATTCCAGTGGCTCTATACTGGCATGTTCAGGGATGACGATGACATTATTCCAGTGGCTCTATACTGGCATGTTCAGGGGTAACAATGATATTATCCCAGTGGGTCTAAATTGGCATGTTCAGAGATGACAATGACAACATTCCAGTGGCTCTAAACTAGCAAGTTCAGGGGTGACAATGACATTATTCTAGTGGCTTTAACATGGCATGTTATGAGATGACGATGTCATTATTCCAGTGGCTCTAAACTGTCATGTTCAGGGATGACTATGACATTATTCCAGTGGCTCTATACTGGCATGTTCAGGGATGACGATGACATTATTCTAGTGGCTTTAACGTGGCATGTTATGGGATGACGATGACATTATTCCAGTGGCTCTAAACTGGCAAGTTCAGGGATGACGATGACATTATTCCAGTGGTTTTAAACTGGCATGTTCAGGGATGACTATGACATTATTCCAGTGGCTCTATACTGGCGTGTTCAGGGATGACGAAGACATTATTCTAGTGGCTTTAACGTGGCATGTTATGGGATGACGATGACATTATTCTAGTGGCTTTAACGTGGCATGTTATGGGATGACAATGACATTATTGTAGTGGCTTTAATATGGCATATTATGGAATGGCGATAACATTATTCTAGTGGCTCTAAACTGGCAAGTTCAGGGGTGACAATGACATTATTCTAGTGGCTTAATATGGCATGTTATGAGATGACGATGACATTATTCCAGTGGCTCTACTCTGATATGTCCAGGGGTAACAATGATATTATCCCAGTGGCTCTAAACTGGCATGTTCAGAGATGACAATGACATTATTCCAGTGGCTCTAAGCTGGTAAGTTAAGGTGTGACGATGACATTATGCCAGTGGCTCTAAACTGGCATGTTCAAGGAAGACTATGACATTATTCTAGTGGCTGTAAACTGGCAAGTTCAGGGATGACGATGACGTTATCACAGTGGCTCTAAACTGGTAAGTTCATGGGTGACTATGACATTATTCCAGTGGCTCTAAACTGGCGTGTTCATGGATGACGATGCCATTATTCTAGTTGCTATAAACTGGTAAATCAAAGGCTAAATATGGCTAAAGATTAACTTGTTGAGAACAAGGGCCAGGAAACTTAATTAGTCAATCAATCTTTGTATGACTATAGCCTAGTAAGTTACACGGTATGTCTAAGATAACTCCAAACTTCCCCAGGACAACTTGCCCTCATCAACAGGGTATTTGTACCTTATAGGCCTCCCACACTGTGGTGCTAAATTTCATGGTATATATTCAATTTACACTCACCGTACATTTACAATACGCAACAACTCTCTTCCACAGGGTTTTCAAGTGCTGACTAATTTCAACGATGGCTTTTCTGGTATGGCTTCTGGACTGGTACAGTTACTTCAGGATGAGTACCCTCACAAGGGCATAATAACATGGGGACTCATGCCAACAGAATGTTCGCCTACAGTAAGTTGACAGTAATATTAATCTATATTTGATGTGAATAGTAATATACACACAGCAGCATTCCCCCTCCTCAAGATTTTTGAAAAAATAAAAAAGGAGAGAAAAGAGGGGAAAAGGGATCCCATGCCCCCACCCCCTTGGGCATTCTAAGTCACCACTAGTCGGTAATTTGACCATCACATCGTAATTCTGAACTTAATGGCTATTAAGAAGGAAGTTTGAACACTAGATGGTCTTCATCATAGTAATCCCTTTGTAGGTACACCTTCTAATCCACCCCTTGTCAATGTCTGTTAACAATTAATTGCCATGACATAATCTTAGCATGCGTCATTGCAGAACAATTGTCAGGAAGCCGTAAAATTGATGACTGCTCTTCAAATCTACTGCGTTATTCGGAAATTATCTTTCTCGCACCGTAGGTAGGGTGTTTGGGGTGTACGTGTGATGCAGTACGTTACTGTTGCGGTTAACCGCATTCTTCCTTGTCGGTTGGATGGACTGCCAACTGGTCCTCCAGAATCATTTAACTCTCACCAGTGACTCCCAGTAGCTGTCGGCCTGGCAGTGGCTACAACCCGGTAATTATGTTGGTTCGTAGGTTAAACTTGGTGAGAGGAACGTCCATCAGATGGGGACGTGAAATGGCGGTCCTGGGGCAGGAGTACCTGTCTCGTTATTCTAGTCTGGTCATCTTTTCGCAAAGAGTATGGGAGTTATCCCGGATGGTCATTCGTTTCATTTGTTTGTATCGTTAAAACCCTGAATGGGACTTGAATATAATTAACCTACAGTATCTGGCACTATATATAACCTCGATGTTGATGTCCCGTTAAGAAATTGTCTTGCTCTATCTGTATATACCGCCGATATATCAATATTTCCCAGAAATTAAAGTAACATACTAGTCAAACTTTAATCTGGACACGTATAATAAGTGTATGGTTATTGATGCTGCCATCTATGCAAAAGCTTAATTAACAGCAGAACTAGCTCTTTCAATGATACAAATACAATGGAGGTAAAGTAATGTAATGTTAACCCTTTGGCTGTACACGTATGCAACAAAAATCCCAATATGTACAATACGTAATATTACGTACCGGCAATTAAAACGGCTTGAGGAAAAATCAATGCCTAGTCGTAAGTTAAATTTAGCATAGTGCCATCTGGTATTGTAGAACGTTCATTTCAACTGAGTTTTACAGCACTGTACCCATGTTTAGATGAATTCTAGACTCATTTGGTGAAAAATATTTTGTGTGTTTGAATGGCCTACAATGGCCAATCACAACACGTTAATCAACCACGATTGGTCAAAATGATCGAGACAGCGATGACGAAACTTGTAGTCGAAGCGTTGGAAATTGGCTAAGTCAGCTATAAGTGACACTACTGATATTGTTATGCCTAGTTCAAGCCGTAATGTTAGACCTAGCATTGGTCTGGTAGCTGGGTACCCATTGCGCAAACCAGTAAGTGAAGTAAAGTGGACCTGTGAGATTGACCTAAAAGGCGGTAAAATGATATGCAACATCCGTTTTAATTTTTTTTTCACTGTCCCCGTTTTTTTTCTCCTAAAAATGTTGCTCGTTTCCATGGCAACCACATACAAGTTATCACCCCACCTATGCCAAAATATATTTTTTTAATAGAGTAATGTCTTACCTTTAACTCTTATCATGCTGAGGGTATATACACATAATGCACTGTGAAACTGGGCATATTTCACTTGTGAAAGGATCCACAAGATAGAAACAAATGGCCGAAAAATTTAAACATAATCAATTATTTATGCCAGAGAGTCCCTAAAGTTGTGTTGCGCAATGACTGCATATGTTGCCTCCCGTTTCACATATGCATTCAACAATGGCCTCATATGTGGCCTTCCACATGATAAGAGGTAAGAAAATGTATACTCTTCCAGAGTTACCTGGTATACTTTTGAATTTACAATCTGACAATGTTGTCAAATCTATTACACATTATACTTACCCTCCATCTTATATTAAAATTGTATGACCAATATACAACTGACCTATATCTAGCAAACTTTTGACACATGGCCCCCCTATGACCTCATCTCTCATGTCACGTGACCACTATTGGTGCCAATACCAGTACACTACTGCTCACACCCTATGCTATAATCTAATCATTCCTGACTTTGCTAACATACGACCTAGTCGGAATAATTTAATAACTGTGACTTTTGAAAATCTATTCCTGAGATGACTCTTGGATTTTACTCCTTAAAAAAAACTCTGGCATAGGTTCAAAGCTAAATATTTCAACAAATTGGCAAAACCCTCTCCTAAGTATTTAATTAATTATTATGCTAATGTTTCAATGACTCAACTGTCTCATCCAGAAATAGGTTTCCCTCGGATCACTGGGTACCGTCTCTGGAACATCGTCGATCATTCTGTGAAATGGTAAAGACAAAGAAAATATAATTTGCAGTAAACAATGTCCACAAATGACACAATATTGACGGCTCAAAATTAGCACATGCCAGTGGGCCAGTGACCCTAAATTCCTGCCATAGGCTTCAAATATTAACAAGAATGAAAATACTGTGATATGCGATTTTATGTGCAATTTTCTAAAAAACTGTAAAAAATACCCTTTTCAATATTTGGCGGTCCTGTAATTTTTGCGGGCGGACTTGCAAGCAACATTCCTAGTGACGGACTTGCTTTAAAAACTGAACCCATAACGAGAAATATAGAAATAATTGACTAGAATTACAAAATAGGAAATTGGTTCTAACTTTCAGTATACCTCAGACATCCATCAGCAATAATAAATGACAACGAACGGACAAGGGGATGATAGAGGGGAAAACCGGAGTGCCCGGAGTAAAACCTCTAGTTGTAGACATGGCCATCCCATTTGCACGTCCGACCGGGAATCGAGCCCCGGCCGCAGTGGTGCAAGAGCGTAGCGCTTATCACTACGCCACAGCCTACTCATAAAGCATCCTAAAGCATCAATCGAGATTGGTGATCGGAAAACAACTTTCTTCGGTCAATGTGTGGGTGGACGCATTTCTACCTCTACATGCCAAACTCCAGACCATATAGAGAAATACCACGGCAAGGATATTTTTATAAATCCTCAATTTTCTACGCCGAAAAGGTCCATTCGCCCTCTCTGGATTTATCTCACCATTCGTTACTTGTAATTATTGTATAATCGATAATCAGTGATAAAGACAAACAGAGATGTATGATATAGATAGTATTGTCATAGTGCGTCTCTGTCTATATCTTTCATAGCCATCATGGTACAAAGCAGTTTGGGTCTTGATTCAGAGAGTGTCCAAAAATTAGTCACAAAGCGCGACTGCCACTTAGCTTGTATTCATGTACACCAGCTATGGATATTTCGGGGCTTGACATGCCTTATTTAAAATTTGCTTCTCTTGCCTAAGCAAATATCCATGGAATCATTCTCCATATGAATACCCTATATATATCATCAGGTTTTTCACTTTGCATAGGACATATCAAACCAAGAAAGATTTATACTATACAGCATATTGTACATGCACGATGGCCTGCAGTTGTCATCTGAGTTTAGCATATGGTCATTATAAATGTATAAACCAAAGTGCTAAAGGATATACTGGCATGATGCATATGAATGAATGAATAGGTTTCCTGGCCCTCTTCAACGCAGTGGTTATATGAGCCACCCAAAGCCTGTGATATACCAGTTAGAGTCACTGGAATATAATCATCATCACTCCGCTATGTAAGTTTACACAGCCTGCATTTCAAACTGTACGTACCATTTCATATGCATTTTTTAATAAACAAGCTGGAAAAAGGCCATTTCATTGACCCATCTTCACAGCGGTTTGGGGAAAATTGAAGATAACAATATATTTAGGCAAAATGTTACTTGGAAATTCCACAAAGTTGGGGGACGATATATGCAAAATATAAAATACCACATTAAATTGTATTCATCTGATATATGCGACCATCCACCACAAAAGCAGAGTATAGTCGATTTTGGGGAAAGTGGGTTCTTTGTATTTTTGGATTCTCTATTTCAAGATCCATAAAACGATACATAATTAGTGCAGGTTTGGCGATAATGAAACCGTGTCAAATCGATGGATTCGATGTCAATGATGGAATATTGTATAACTGAGAAATTTGTCTCTTGAATGTTGTTTCTAACAATGGTAATGTAACTTAGAGTGAAGCATTAACCATAGTGAGTGATTTACATGCAATAATGGTGTGGTTATAACCATTGCGAAATTGACATTGTAGCAACCATTGTCATCAGATTGGCATGTATATTTTTAAGTAGTACAAAACAAGGATACTTGTTTGTTTCTTGATTATCTCAGAATGAAGATGCGCGACTTTACTCCGCTTTTGTGGTGAGCGGTCACATACATATAGTCTTCAGTGTTTGTAAGTTATTTCAATGTGTATCAGTATTCAACACTTCTGCATGGATATAATATGTTGAAGAGTTTCTTCATATTTAGCATATAATTCAATATTGGAGATATTTTTACAGTTTTTGGTAAATCATCTTCTACAGAACACTAACATGGGAACTATTTTAATTGAGACGTTTGGTGGATTGCTATTGAAGCAAAATATATAATGATATGATACAGACGATTTCATCCTTATTGACAAAAATATTTAAACTATTTTTTTATAGTTTTTGAACGAGCTACACATTTTCCGATGGTGTCGTTGGGAAATTATCTCTCCTGTCTGATGGGTCCTCCACAATTACCCATCTCTCCCAAGGCCGAGATCTTAGGTGAGCGAAGTAGCCCAAGGACAGACAACCACCAAAATAGCCTGTCCACATTATAGGGTTAAATCACAATAATGACCAGGAAATGGCATAATACATTACAATGTATTGTGCACATATATGTGACCGTCCACCACAAAAGCTGAGTAAAGTCGTGCATGTTACTTTTGAGATGATAAAGAAAAAAGAAAGAAAAAAAAGAAGAAGTTTTTTAATGTTTTTTTTAGACTACTAAAACTATTCATTTGTGAAAATGAATCATGTTACTATTATCATTGTAGCAATGATTTACCAAAACATTATTGCATGTAAATCACTCTAAATGACTAGTGATTCATTAATTTTACCATTGTTCTTAACAGTTGTAACGAACATTCAAATCACACATTTCCCAGAACTTTATAAAATATTCCCACATCTTTGGATTGATGTGACAATGTTTCATTAACCTCGAACCCGTATACATTATATATCAGTTTAAAGATCTTGAAAAGGAGAATCCAAAAATACAATAAAACCACTTTCCCCCAAATCGACTTTACTCTGCTTTTGTGGTGGATGGTCACATATGTCAATGCAATCTACCATTGCACAGCATGTGAACATGCATGACTGAACACACACATGGCTGTGCACAAAACGTTAATGGTCACATATATGAAAGTATATCATACAGTATAATTGTTAGAAACAAAATATCACCTTCATGTTGATGCTGGGAAATATGGTGCAATACCTGTGAAAAAAAAGAAAAAAGTAATTTAATCGTTTATTGTTGTCATTGTATTACTTGTAAATTAGATGCCACTTGAAATTCAGTTTGCCATATTATATTATTTTGTATTTTTTTCCCTTCCGTCTTATAACAAATTAGGAATCCTCACAAAATTGATTCATTTTATGATTTCAACAAAAGAACGATGGCTGAATTAATGAAAATCACGCAAAACTGACAGTGCACAACAACACAACCTGCTCAAACCATTTACCAGAAGTCCTATTTATTGACGGTTTATATTAACATATATTTGCTGTCTACACCAATTCCATGGGCGGAAAGTTAGTTAAATTCTTCAATATATTTATGGACAATACTCAAAACAACAAAGTCTAACAACGTCGCTCATCTTTCTTTTCTCCTAGATCATGCTGCAAATTGTCTACTAGTTGGACAATATCAGAGTAAAAGCTTTAAAAAAGGAAACATTTGTGGTTTTACAAATGTTGCCCAGCTGTTTAATACACAGGTGTTCCGGTTGTAGGGTTTAATTGTCCATCTGGGGAGCTTAAGCTCCCCCCATCTCAAGGATAAAATTAAAATTGTTGGGGAGCTTTTTATAGATGCGGGTCTATTTTGTGACACATCAACTTGAAATGGGTCTTAAAGTCGCTTTTTGAGAATATTGAGTGAATGCTATAACTATAGAGAATATAGGTTTCCAATGAACTATAACATAATGTGGTTATATCTTCTATATTAAATATATCAATATAGAAGATCAATTTGCACTTCTTTGAAAGTAAATTACAGAGTAATCCGCAGTTAAAGTTCAGCAGTACAAGATATTCTTAAATATTATATTATACATATATTAGTATTACTTGGTAGGGGGGGGGGGGGGGGAAAACATTGGCATTTTTATAAAAAACATACTTGTT
>JAODAI010466400.1:0-12777 GCA_027575025.1 Scotoplanes globosa | reverse complement strand
CTGGACTAGTAACATAATACCCACCAGGAGAAATACAATATAGTACTGGACTAGTAACATAATACCCACCAGGAGAAATACAATATAGTACTGGACTAGTAACATAATACCCACCAGGAGAATTTCAATGGCTCCGAGAATGTACATAGCGGACGCAAAGGTAGTTCCAAGGTAAAATAGCACCCCCACAGCACCACCAAACTCCGGTCCCAGCGATCGTGATATCATGAAGTACGATCCCCCTGCCGGTACAACACCATTCGTTGCAATCGCACTCATTGAGATGGCGGTCAATAATGTCTGCAAGAAAATAAAATAAAACAGGACACATCTTGATATGGGAGGACGCTTCGTTTTGTGATTGAGTGAATGTTCAGCGGCTCAATTATTTAATAACAGAATAGGCCTAACATAATGGGTGTACTGTAGCACAATTACGACTCAAACTATAGATCTAGAATTTACAATACGGCTTGGTAACAACTTATATTTGCTTTTCAAAGATAGTGGGGAAGGTGGTCTCATATATCAGTGTATCGTCCTATTAACAGTAACAGTGCTCCACAGTGCTCCTGAGGGACATGAGTGGGTGAGGGGTTCTCCATATAGATCTCATCTTTGCCTCTCTCAGTTTCTCAAACTGAAATATATTTCAAAAGGATGCAATACCAGGGCTCCACGTATGAAAAATGCCAGGAGAGCATTTCAGGAAAGCAAGCTCTCCTGGATATTACAGTCAACGTTTTGTCGGTTAATAATATAGATATAATAATGTGGATGGAAGTGTTCTAAAGTAAAAACATGTTAGTACTTGGTCAAATAGACACCCTCCTGTCAGAAAATAAGGTAAAAACATGAAAAATAAAAAGGTTTTTTTAAGGTTTTTTAGTAGCACCATCTCCTCGTTGTCTGCCAGGAGCGTTTACGGGGCGCGACCACGATGGCACTCCTCAAACGTGGAGGCCTGCAATACACTAGAGCTATGTTTTACCCAATTGTATTTATATCCCCCCTTAGATTCACTACAGACATAGTAAGCTGGTGACATTACTGCTTCCTAATAATTGTACTATCCTCACTTACCTGATTTAATGACTGTAATAAATAAAAGCAAAATGGTTACGGGTTTAGTAGTTCAAGTAATCTTACATCAATTTGCGATATATACGAGAAGGCATGAATCCACATCTCATTTACTCTAAAATCACATTCGTCACTCACCGTACTTAACATGGTAACTATGTACTATCTCTCTCTCTCTACCTCATGTATCCCCTAAAACAGGGGCAAGGAAGAATGCACTAACTAACTGCTGCATCATTGGCCAAAGCTCTCCAACTCCCCCTACTCCTAGCCCTGACCCGCCAACTATACTAAATACAAAATATATAACACAGGAATCAGGTTTATACACAGTGTGTATTGGGATATCTGGTAACTTTGCAGGAATAGCGGGTCACATGACGCTGCCTGGGATAAAACGAGATACAAAATTAAGCAATTCTCCTGGTTGTCCACAGGACATACCAATTCCGATAAAGATAATTATTTCCATTGATATTTGGGTGTCCACAGGGCAATGAGCTACACTAATCTTGACAAGAATTGTTGTGCCCGGCAATAAATCTGGGCGTCTCGGATGGCTGGACGCCTGCTAATTAGTATCTTCCAGATTAAGTTACAATGGTAAGATTATTAAATAGGGTAAGTACATTTGATGACGTATAGTTCACTTTGAAAAGACATGAAAAGGTAGGTAAGGGAGGGGGGTCAGTCCCATCAATCCCATTCTCATTCAAAACAAAATCATGTTGGCATTTAATCACCGTACAGTGTATCTCAGATATAAGCACAATTATACTAAAAACTAAATATCTACCAATTAGTACAACATAGGAACGAGGTGCACAGTATCCAGGATGCGGCTGGCAGTGATATCAGGTCAGTCAGTGACTTGCGGTGAATAGCGAGTCATATGACAGTCCCGAGATTAAAATTTGTCTTTAGAAGCAATTGCATCTCCCAGATTACATGACTCTCTGGGCTCCCTAGTAGGTGTATGTCGGAGGAAGTTCTCTTCAAATTTATTCCATTGTATAGTTGACAATAAAAGTGTTTTTTTATGGCCTGTGAATCTGTTTGTTAACAATGCAAGATATAACACACTGCTTGTAATATATCATAATGCTAGAGTTTCCCATGCACAGGCCGACAGCATGTGGGCAGTCTATACAGTGCAGTGATGCGAGTGCAGTGATGCGTGTCCAGCTTAATCCAATCTTGGAGCTATCAACCTCATCCTGTATCGATTTTATTTTGACAACAAACAACACAGGTGATAATAGAGGCTTTAAAATAGTGTTTGAATTGAAGGTTGACATTCCCATTAGGCATGGTAGGTCTACTTAATATTAAGATATTGAGATGGTTCAGTAGCTAGGATAACAGGCTTGTGATGTGAGATCACAGCCTGTTCAAATGCCAGCACTGCTGCTGGTTAGTTTGACATGTGCCATTGATCAAAAAGGCTTTATCCGGACGGTTTCTCTCCACCCAGGTATATTAATGGGTACTTGTGTCTAAAGTCTAATCTCTCATTTATCATATATCTCAGCTACTGATTACAGAGTAACAGTTTAAAAGCCTTTGCTTCTTCCACTTCGGTGGTCGCTTAGCGTCGTAAAATTATTATTATAGACGAGACTCAACCCTGTTTTTTTAAAAATATTTTTACACCAAATTCAAAATATATAAGAAGTTACAATGGATATGGATCCCATTCTCATTCAACCCAAACCCAAATTTTGATTGTCACTCACCGTACAACAAGATATGAGAACAATAACGAGGCATTGAAAGGTTCCCGCGTTGCCCACTATCCAAGACAGACGAATAAATAGAATGACCCCCAGTATGTTCTGCAGACACGGTAGATACACACCCATCAGGGTGCCCATCTGGGCTTTGGAGGTCTGCAAGACAGAGAGAAGAAGTTGATATTATATACAAAAATATGAAAAACTTTAAATGTATTGTGGAAATTATTTATAAAATTACCATGCATGAAAAACACTTTGATAAATTTTGTTTTAGAACCCATCAATGCCGGCTATGTTTTGCACTTAACCACTTCCAAGCCCCGCCCATTTTTACCAAAATAGCTTTTACGTGACTAAATGAGTTTGCAATTATTACTTGTTACAAGCAAATATGCTCTGATCAATTTATGAAGAATAATTATTTACGACACTTTAAACTTTATTCTGACATCAAAATGAGTTATATTTATTTTATTATCTTTAATTAAAATGACGGAAAACAAATTTAAATTTAAATATTTAGCTAAAGGAAAAACAACCAAAAAACACATTGGGACTGAGATAACGATGGTCAAGTTATTGAATATTAAATACAAGCCTCTCCATTGCACTGTTGGGCCTTGCGTCTGAAATAATGCATGCCTATTCTACGAATTGCATTCCGGATTTTGGAAATTGAGTATCTTATAGAAAGCTGAACATTGTTTTTAACTTTGGATATTAGGTCCTTTATATTAGGCACTTTATAAGTTATATGATTATGCTTTATAAATTATGTGATTGATTGTATCAGCAGGTGTGATAAATTGTTTGCAACTGGTTTGTGGAATTTGGAATATTAGTCTATAACTTGTAATTTCAAACTTCATGTCGAGTGGCAGTCCATTCTTAATAAATTCAAGTCAAATTTGGAATATTTTATTTTTAATTAAAAGTTGTTCGTATGGGGAAACTGTGATCGCTCTCGGATAAAAACACACTACTAGGGCCTATCTGGGATTCAATCTCCCGATCTCTCAATAGTTGAGCTTCATAGCTTCCAAAGCCACTAACCTTAAGAGCTCTACCCCAACACTGGTTCATTGGACGGGTTTCATCCTATAAGGACTATCTGCGCCATCCGCTGCCTTAGAGTCCAGCAATATTGGACATTTGACCATCCGGTGTCTGCTATTATTTTCAACCCCGGACATTTAAATACTTTGATATTCTACAGTACATTATTAATAATCTGTAAATTACCTTTGTAAATGTCCAATAATAAATTCTACTAGACTAGGAAATTGTGGGTTTATTGGATGTGGTAGCAAATTTGGAAATTATAGTTTTTTGCGATGTGATGTGTTGTGTCATATAATGATAGAGTTAGGTCACAGCGCCATATCTGTAGTCGAATGTGAGGTTATCATGGGAAAAAGTCTTCACTAAAGAAATATCTATGGCTATTTACAATAAATAATTGGTGAGTGGATAATTTGAAGATTCTACGAGTACCTTTACATTGGGTTTCTTGTCGCCGCCCTCTTGAGAATGTTCCGGAATGTTTTTGTAGTTTGCCAATGAGTTGATAAGGGATGCTATCTTAGGTCTCTGCTCCATCTCATCTTCGTAGAGGGCGAGGTTCCTCTCCTGCATGCCCTCACTTGGCTCACGCATGAGCGACCTCGTTTCTCCTTTAGACGCTCCATCAACTGTAGAATAATATTAATAATTTAGTAAAATAAGTATATTAAATTGATTGATTGATTGAGTAGGTTTCCTGGCCCTTTGCAACGCGAGGTTATACGAGTCATCCAAAGCCATTGATATACCAGACACTGGAACAAATATAATCATCATCACTCCTGACCTTGAGATCACAAGTCCTTTGCAATTATTACGCTGGCCATACAGGACTTGTGAAACCTAAACATTGAGCTTTACAAACATTCCAGTGACCTATTAGAACAAACGGTGCAGTAATTGCTATGAACTTACAATTCACCTTACAGTTTTATGTAGGAATAGGCAATGAAATTCAACCCGAGATTGGTGTCCTGGAATTCCATTTTAAATTGTTACATTGATTTATTGTAGACTGATCTAGAGTGAGAAAATATCATTCACCTGAAAGTTCTACCAGACCGACTGATCATTGATTGGTTCATTAATTGATTGATCAATATTGTCACCTAAAGTCATG
Source organism: Scotoplanes globosa (assembly GCA_027575025.1). Taxonomy (NCBI): domain Eukaryota; kingdom Metazoa; phylum Echinodermata; class Holothuroidea; order Elasipodida; family Elpidiidae; genus Scotoplanes; species Scotoplanes globosa. The sequence goes on along the minus strand of JAODAI010466400.1, from coordinate 7,776 downwards.
GATACTGGATGACACTGAGGTACTATTTAGTATACCAGTTCCAGAGGCACTGATCATTGATTGATTAATTGATTGATCAACATTGTCACATAAAGTCACTGATTACACTGAGGTGCCATAGTATACCAATTTCAGAGGCACTGGGTTTTATATGTCCTACATTATACTTGAGGACCAATATCTTACATATTTTGTCACAATTCAGCTACAAACTGCTTATTTGCCAATACATGACGGAATGAACTGGGAAAGTTCTAACTTCAATGACAACGGATGAAATGATTTACACTATGTGCATTATTGAACTTTCTGAAAACTGCCTAGAGCAATCATGCATATAGCTGTCATTTCTACTGTCATTTGAAACAATTCTACAACCAACTAGTTTGTAGAATAGTGCCAAGGTTTGAGTACAGCAGATTGAAAGCAGCAAACCTACTGTTATTACGAGTCCAATTAATGCTCAAAACATGGAGCTAACATGTCACCACAGTCGGACCACAATAATAAATTCACAATTAAATTTATTAGTACATGAATCGATGATGGTAATTAATCAGCAAATGGATTCATTAACATTAACTAAACTTACATTAAGTATGGTACCTATACTATAAACACATCACCCATACATTGTTTTACTTTTAAAAAAATTGACTATCATTTATCCATTGCTCAAACATGAACAATTATATGAGAAAGAAATACATCACAAATACTGGCCATATTGTAACTGTGAAAACGCATATTGATACCACGTATTTCATATTGCATGCACGTGCATGTGGCTGTTACATAGTGGTTGAAGAGAGGTACAATATATGCAAGTGCTGGTACCATGTGATGTGCCTCTAAACATTTGTTTAATAGTTCAAAGTTGATATATGTGATGCATGTACCATGCGTGTACCTGTAGCACAGAACGAATCTATTACACTTTTTGACAGACTAGCTGTCAATTTATTCAACCAATTACAACTAACAAGAAAAATAGACCGTTAAACAGCGAACATATTGACAGAACGTATTAGAACATGCATGGGTGACTACTACTAAACATATAGCATCTATTAAACATATATAGCATCTATTAAACATATATGGCATCTATTGAACATATATGGCATATATTGGTAGTTGGCCTGCGTGACTATACAGTACTGACGTACATCACTTGATGAATACAAACATACATGACCTAATTAATATCATCAAGGGCTCCAATTTAATAAAGAGTATATAATATAAGGTCTGTGACATTTGGATTAATTGCGGTTCGTTGGAAAATTGTCCCGGCTCCAAGCAACAAGGGCCATTCATGCAATGTACACGAAACCATTCACAAAATCATATACGTGGAACATGAGTAATGCGATAATGTGAACCGCCCTGTTGTTTAATCTAGCTTTGCCAGATTCACAAATAGTTATGTCCTTCAAGGGACAAATTAGAGAGGGTAATATATCGCAATTTACGGTACAAGAGGGCGCTGTTGTAAATTGTCTGATTTTTATTATCAAAAACATGGTACCGGTAACAATTATTTTGGCGACTGTTAATGTCTGCCTAATTTATAACATTGTGATTCAGTTGAATTAAATGAAAATGGTAAGGTTGTACGGTCTCAAAACAGTGCATATATTTAATATCATACTTGACAGTAAAATTTGCAACAAAATACTAAATAAGTTGGTCGTGCGTCTTCAATTGGGGTCTGCTCTACGGTAAAGCCGTTTCATATTTTAGTGAAATCAGACGGTTTGTTACAGAGTACCTAAATGTGAGTACTTACTTCAAAAGTAGCTTGCACTCAGTTTAAAGCCTATTTATAGTTAGCAAGTCAAAGTGGTACTAAAGTTATCTTCCTCGGACTTCAATTAAGAAAGTTATGGCTAAGTTATGTAACAAAGGTGGAGGAGGTTGAACATGTCGGAACCCAGTCGCTATTAAAATTGTGGCAAAGAATATTTTTTTTATTGACTTGACCCATTGTACTGTTGACAATATAACTACTGATCTATGTCAATAAAATACCAATTACCCACGTACTTGAAATGCCTTGCCCATTCAAGCAATTTAATGAGTGTGCTGTGTACCCTGAAATGTGAAAGAACAACCAAGTGAGGTACAATTTTATTATACGACTTTGGCAAACAGAAAGTTGCACCCCACTGGGATTTACCAATAGGCATTAGGGAGCGACATGAAGCAAAGAGAACAGAGAGATGATGACACAGTACTAAAGTCAATGGAAGAATGTGGAGTCTCCTCTCATATTGTTTTTTATTAATCTTTACAATGTCAAAGGTTTAAACATCAGGATGTCAGAAGAGTTTGGGGTTAATATTGGTATTAGGCAAGGTAGTGCTCCTCAGTCCACTTCTTTTCATAATGGCAATGGAAGTGATTAGCAGGAAAGTCAGTACAAAGAATGTACTGAAAAAGCTGTTATATGCTGACGATCTAGCAATAGTTATGGATAGTAAGCAGGAGTTGCAGGAGGTGATAATAGAATGGAAGTGTTTATTCAGTTTGAGGGGCATGGGTTGCGTATGAGTCTGGATAAGATAAAGGTTGTATCAGTGGGCATGCAACAGCAGGAGCTGGGTATAACCCTTGCATGTAAAGATACTAAGAAGAGGGATAGTTTTGCATATCTGGGGACAGCCGGTCTGATGGGGAGGTGCGTAAAAGGATCCAGTCGGGGGCTCTGACCTGGAGAAATATAGAAGGGGTAATGTCAGATATACTTTTTCTAAGAAAGTAAAAGGGAAGGCATTGGGCACGTGTGTTATCCCTGCATGTATTTACGGGCTTGAGATAGTGACCCTGTCAGCGGCTGAACAACAGCGACTCAAAATTTGTGAAAATAATTGAGTGAGAAACATAGCGGGGGTTAAGCGGTGGAAATGGCAATGCCACATGTGGAGGTTAGCGTAAGGGGTAGGGCCAGGGGAGACCTCGTTTGAGATGGAAGGACTGTGTTGAGATGAATGTTAGGAGGGCTGGAGGTGATGTAGATTGGATCGGGTCATGGCTATGGATAGAGCGATGAGGAGAGCTTTGGCCAATGATGCGGCTGTCAGTTGGTATTTTCTTCCTCACCCCTTTTTAGGGATTCATGAGGTAGAGAGAGAGAGATAGAGACCTATATACTTACCAAGGTATATTAATAATTTCTTCCATCGTTCGAGGGTTGCTTTTCTGTTACCCCGTATCTTGTTGATGGATTTACCGTACTGATGTTTTTTCTAGATAGAGATGTGGATATTTTAAAATAAACCATTTACACACTTTATAATATTTCCACATACAATTATACGTTATATAGTCGAGTCACGGTAATGTGAGCCACAGTAGATACACATGCATAGATTACGGATCACGGTCTCGAAAGGTAGATGTCCAGAGTTGAACGCACTTTGGTTAATAACTGAATGCATCAATGACCTGAATTATATTCAAATACCCACCATAAATTGACTTCCGTGGTCATTGCCAAAATTAAATAGTTTAACCCAAACTTACACGGAGTGTGGGGAGGACGCCGCCGACATGTTTTACGCCGGAACCGTAACCTCCTGACGTATATTTTTTCTTTTATGATTTTTTTCTTTCATGTCTTGCGCACATTTTGATACCATTCCCGTCCAAATCGGACATTTGTGTCACATGATTTTTTAAATGGTGCAATTATTGTATATTTTTGTACAATAATACTTGTGAATAAAGATTTCCGTTGTTTTAACACTGTTATTTGTACATTGATTGACGTATAATGCATTGTATAAGTCTGATGTTGTTGTCAGATACAGTCCGTTTCACCTCGAAACAATATAATAATAAAAAATAAAGTACATCAGACATATAACATTACAATATATAGAAAATACCTAAAATCATCAAAAAACAATGAAATACATAAGAAAATACTAAAATATCACGTTAATGTCATTTTTCATCCGCTCGGAAATGTATTCCTAATATAGATTTTGCCTTCCATGTTTCTTTATAATTGGTCATAGTGAAGTTGCGTTAGATTTCAAGTAAGATTTTGTGTTATTTCAGATATTTTTCCCAAATTATGTGGAATGATGAATATTAATGTCATAATTAGCTAATAACATAAAAAAATAAGATAATCAAGATTTTTCGGCATTATGTTGTTCAGAATATGTTTTTTCTATACAGGTAGGCAAACTAAATTTCAAGTCATTCGGATATTTCTCGGCTGAGATCCTAGGGGGGAGAACCAAAGGTGAACATCAAAATAGACGGTGTAAGTTAGGGTTAATATTAATAGTTATATTAGTTTGGATAAAATCTTTCTACCATCTGTAAACATTAAATATGTGGTTCAATAAAGTACTCAAATAATTTGGTTCCGTAGCCTAATATAAAGACCATGGATCGTGTCTGCGGAAGAAGCTGACACAATTGATTCGGTGTGGTATAATTTGGTCGTTATAGGTCACAAGACAATAATTCATAAAGCTAAGACAAGAAATGATAAGTAATAAGTGTATTGATAATACACGAATCTGCACAACCAAGGGGGCCTCCTAAACCACCTACATTCACATAAATAACAGTCATCCATTCTTCAAGGCATTGATATACAGAGCAATATAACGACTCTGACAAGCCATTCCATTTATCCGAGTCAACCACTCTATATGTAGGTATATGAGAAGATAACTTGCTAGACTATATGACCTCTTTTACCAGAATAATCAGACACCGTTAAGAAATCGTGAAAAGCCTAATCATATGCTTGTACAATGCATGTAACAACAATATCCTAACATCCAATATGTTATATAGCAATGATATACTGGAGCTTAGCCTATTGCGATGAAGAACATGATTGACCACACATTATACTACATGTAAAACTACAGATTTCATGCCTACTTTAAAGTTTACAGTAATGTTTATGAAAATTCCGATATATTTATAAACTAACGTACACTACATTGCAGACAACTATTCACCGACGCAAGGTTGACTACAACTGTGGTCAAATTTGACCATTATTAAGTTAAATTTGACCTAATAATGGTCAAATTCGACCGAAGTTGTGGTCAACATTTTGACTACTTTTGCGTCGGTGCATATATAGTTGTCTACCATGTAGTCAAATTTGACTACTTCTTTCTTAGAGTGTATACGTACCGTAAAATATATTAAATACTAGAGGCGTAACTATAGGATTTGTTGACGGGGAAAGCATATAGTCACCTTGGCTGGCGCGGAACAATCTGACGCAACATGTTATGCAATTTGAAGTAAAATACTTCAGGTTTAAAGTAAATCTGATCCTCCAATAATGGTGTGACATTTGAATGACACGTGTGATGATTCAATGTTCCCTAACTGCAATATGCATGGGATATATATACACAACTCATTTACTAACACATGTTATATTGAAATTAACTTGAAATACCAAATGCATCTTATCCCTTTAACTTAAAAATACTACAACCACACATCCACAAGAGGGGCACACTACCTGACAATATTGTGACTTGAATACGTCACAGTGGGTGGAGTTTGTTTTGGGACAATGTAAAAGCTAACAATAAACAAAACAACAACAAGTTTACTAATCCATACTCAATCCTACCTTTGTATTCTTACACGTGTGTAATTTCTTCAGAAGAATCAACAGTTCGTGGTCATCTTCCTCCACTAAGTGACTGAGATCGTTTGGATCGGTCCACAAATTAAGCACATCTTCCTGGACGGTTTTATGATGATTAAGAAACTCCTCCACCGATGAATAGCGACTGCCGGGAGGATGTTCTCTGTATAATAGTAACAAATTATGTCATATTCATGATAGTTGTGAACTTACGACAATCGGTTTTGAATTGCAGTACATAATTAATCCAAATTCGGTGAATCTTTCTATAGTGGATAATTAAAACAAATCCGATGTAATAGCATTGTGTATGCATACGTTAAGTTAAGTTGAGTAAACAAAATCAACAAGGACATACTCTTCTTAACATGATCCTGAACCTCCAGTACCTGTATAGTGGACCTCCTAAATCCGTCCACAATCACAAAAATATATCGAAACCATTGTTAACCAAACGATTCTGGTAAGACATTCCATTAATTAACAATTATCTATGAAAAGGAAACCTTCCTAACAACTAACCTGTACTACTCCTTGCGTAATGGCCTCTTGTACAAGAATAATCAGACAGCGCAAGAAATTATCGAAATTCAACTATGACAACCATGAGCAATTTTAAACACCCGAATAATATCAACACGAACACGGCGAAGTCCCAAAGATGCAACTCTTATATCGTACGATAGTAGCCCTTCTTCAAACATTTTCAAGATGACTCCTTAGCTAACGGATTCGAAGACTGAATAACATACCTCAGATTTGTAGAATCTAACAATAATACCCTTTTCTGAATGAACCTTAAATGACATGAACATCTTGGAGAGCGTTTGACTTGTATTCACATGATCAGGACTCGAGTTCGATGGATATATTCCAGTGCATGTTTGGTACATGGCTTACATTAACTTGGTGCTCACAAGGGTTACAAAACATAACCAATCAATAAATTATTATCTGTCTGAACAACCGCTAAATTTCTACCATTGCGTTATAAACATTCTTCTTATTCCGGCTACCGAAATGCATAGCCTTACATTAATCGAAGTTGAAAACATACCCCAATCCGCCTACCAGTTAAAAATACTGTCCAGCTCCAACTGGAATCTAGTCACACGCTCCTCCGAGCAAACCTCTCCACTAACTTTAGTGTCGTCAACGAACTTCTTAATACCTGAAATGCCAACAGCATATCGTTTAAATCATTATATAAACAACATTGTACACAACACAGATACTTGAGTTCGGGAACACCTCCAGCGCACACAACACAAGGCTTCCAATAAGATACAAAATCGCTAAAAACATATACGTCTACTTCACCATGCAACCACTAATCCAACCAAACAAACAACCTCGGACACCCAAACCCAGACACGAGTCGCTTATGGGGAGTAGGATGTGGCGTTTAGTAGTAAGCGATACGCTCTTGCACCACTGAGTCCGAGGTTCGATCCCGGTCGGGCGTGTATATGGGATGGCCCTGTCTACAACAATAGGTTTCACTCCGGCCGGGCACTCCGATTTTCCCTTTATTCTCATGTCTGTTCGACGAATGATATAGCTAATGGCTAATAAAGTTACCCTGACGTGAAATGACAAGAGATGTGTCGTTTCGCGCGCCATGGTTAGTTTTGCGGTTTAGTGATACAAGGATTACTGGTTCGAATACTGGATGAACCATTTCACTATGTGTCCCTGAGCAACATATTTAATCTCGATTGCTGCTCTCTACCCAGGTGCTAATTGGGTACATATCGAGGTGAATCGACATTACCGGGTTCTGCCTTAGCTGCTGCCGTTGACCTAGGTTCGACGAGTTTATCAATGACTGGGGCAATATAAAAGCTGTGTAACTACGGTAGAAAATGGCGCTTTATAAATGACATGACATTTATATAGTATATATTATGCACTTTAAAAACACCGGGGTTATATTTAACATCAAAAGGGTCATAATCATCCATATATATACCGCGGTTAACATAGTGACATTATACTGGCTAATTATTGAAAAATTCACACAAAAACGGTTAAATTTAACCAGTAATATGTTATTATCTTAACCAGGATGTATAGATGATATAATACCCTTTTAATATTAAATCTTACTCCGGTGATATTAGAGTGTA
>JAODAI010466289.1:0-14498 GCA_027575025.1 Scotoplanes globosa | reverse complement strand
ACACATTCATTTTATGAGGGATATTCATAATACCTTCATAGAATCAGTGCGTAGCTAGGATATTTGAAATGGGGGGGGGTGTCGCTTGCAGATTAAGTTTTTTTTTTGAGGGGGGGGTAATGTGAAAATACACTATTTATACATTGAGCGCCTTACGCTTGTGCATGGGGTCCAGGGGCCCGCCAAAGGGCCCCGCCCCCTGGAATCCACACGCTTTGATGGACTTTAGAGCTATCGTCCGGCCGAAAGGTGGCTTATATTTAATGAAACACAGCGAATAAAAATTTAAAAAAATCCGTAATTATACTGATCGCCGTCCATCGACTATCTAATACAATCGCTTTCAGGCACTGCATAAAGCGCTATATACATACTGAAATATTATTATTATTAATCGGTGGGCCAATTCTTTTGGCGCGGGGCGTAGCGAAAAATGTTGGTCTTTCAAAGGGGCTTAGATGCAAAATGGCGTTTCCATCTGTGTGACTATACATTTTCAAAGTGACAAAAGCCTTTTCATGCAGTTAGACAAATACAAATTTGATAAGACGATATAGTTAGATTATGGTCTCACACACCCTCCCCGTTTACTTCTGTTTGGTTTGGTTAAGTGCGAAATTGTGCAAACGTTCTATATTAATTGCTGACCAATATTCTTTAAAGATTTTTTTTTTAAAGTTTCCCAAAAGACAAATTGTGCAATAGTTTGGCCTAAATACGCAAAAAATCAGTTTTGTTATAATTTAGGAGCAGTCTATCCTAGTCATACTAACAAAATATTAACATTTAAAGACAAATATATGCGAAGGGTAAGGGTAGTACCCCTTCTTCGTCCCCCAGGCCCTTCGTTAAACATAAAATACGGGTTTTAATGCCGAGGATTGATTTATCGGAATCGTGTCACTACTAGTACTAGTACTAGCTCTGAAGATTTTTTAAAAAATCATGGTTGTGGCTTGTCTACTGCTTGACATGGCAAAAATGTAAACTGGTGAAGAACACATTTTAGAAGATATGCGCGTCATTTTTTATTTTAAAAATATCAAAAAGTACTCGATACACTGAATACCTCCTCACTTAGACCTTCCCTTAAACGAGTCAATCTTGAAAAATATCAGACTCTTGAAATAAAGTCATTGTTATTTGTTAACGTTTCTGGTCTATATTTATTTAAATTTACAGATATGGATATTCTACAAGTGTCCAATCTCACTGCTGAGAGAGAGATCGAAAGTAAAAAAAAACGACTTAGTTCTTTCCTAGATGTCTGTAAGAAAAATGGATTTGGATTGGTTAAGAATGTGCCGTACGACGGGAACTGCTTCTTTCACAGCGTAAAGGTTCTGGCAGAATGTGAAAGTCCTGTTAAGTTGCGAAGAGATCTGGTGAAATATATGAAGTCCAATGTGAGTTATTTCAAATATAAGTAGGCCTATGTCACATAGGCTACAGATATGTATTATCCAAAAGAATGCAGCTCGAGTATGAAATGCATTTACAACCCCTCAATAAGTTATTAACTATTTTCCACATTGTATGTTGATAATATCGTAGTTGTAATTCATTAGTAGTGCTTTGGAAACAATTTTATTTTTTATTTAAATTTATTTTCTTTATTGCGTGTTTCGACAATATATTCCAATTATTAATATTACCCCTTTTTTCCAAGTGTATCATGTAATTATGCTATTTCAGAAGATGATCACATGGTATAACATTATCTATTATTATTAACATTAGTATTAAAAAGGGCTGAACAAAAGAAAGGAATGTCACAAACTTTAAAGTGTCTTTCTCACATATTCAGCCATAAGTCAAGCTACTAATAAATGATATATACATGATCTTTTCAGAATGTGTCACCGATGTTGAGGCAAGCAATCAGTCCCGATTTAATTGAAGACCTTGAAGTAGATTATCGAGATGTTCAAGATTCCAGGGTAATACAAGCGACTGCCGAAGTATTGAAGCTAATGATAGTTGTTATGTCTGTGGACGAGAATGGACTTCATTCCATATCAACACACTTCCCTAGTTTAGGAAAATACCATGCAAGTATCCATGTTGGGCATATGAAGGATCACCACTACGTCCCATTGAAAAAGAGTGAGTACGCTGTTTGCATAGTGTAATCAATTTCCAAATTATATTTCAACAGCATCAGAAAAATACATTTACATAAATCAAATATGGCATAGTAATATAAGATCAATTTATATAATATAATATTGATAACATAATATAATATAATAATAGGCCTACTACCATCCCCTAATGTTGAGGGAATACCAAAGGAGCTATACTTAGCTTGTGTATGGCCCATTTCAATGCCGGAAAACAATATCGTGAATAATATGAGAAAACAATAAGGGAGAAAGACAGACAATACATCGAACCGGCAACCTTGCGGTCACCAACCCGACGCGCTACCACTGCGCTAAACCCGACTACATAATAATGTTGCAACTCATTTACGACCGTCTCTTCGGGCTACTATATTTTAGCAATGGACTTAGTATAGATTATTAAGACAGTTAGTCTGGCTGAGAAGTATTTCGATGTAGATTATAAAATATAAAACTGTATAATTACTAACTATTCTACCATGGTTAAACTTATACATCTATATTCCTAGCGGATAAAAGTGTGCCATGATTATTCCCTATAATAACAACTTCCAATTATCGTAATTACGGTTCGCAGTCAAAGTGATCATACAGTGTCTTCAAACTAGTCTATTATCTATTTAATTGTAATAAAGTTTTGCTTTTATTTGATAATTTATCTTTCAGTACTGAAGCGAACCCACCAGTCGACCATTGGCAGTTTCTTTTCCAAAGGTATTTCTACACCATTAGTATTCTATCATATGATATAGTAGTCTGTGACATTTTAGCAGTATATGTGTTTCAATAAAAATCAAAGAACTTATTTTTACAGCGGATCATTACAGAATAATATTAACGAGCATATTGTATTGTCTTCTAATTCCAGTAACGCCAATCAGAGAAGAGACCCTTCCAGACACAGGTCAATGCATGTTCGAAGAATCAGCAGCCGTCTTATCACAGATGCCACCGGAAACAGTTCTGGCATCAACGACAGATACATTAGTGGACAGTGTTGAAACGTCAGCCAGCAGCTCTACCTCACATGCTCAAACTAGCCCACGTGTTACTGTAATTCCTACTCCAGTACATGCATCAACCGCACACGAATGGCAAGAAACGCGTAACCAAAGCCCACCGGTTACTGTAATTCCTACTCCAGTACATGCATCAACCGCACATGAATTGCCCGTCCCATCTACTACAGACAGTTGTGACCAAGAAATGCGTAACCAAAGACCCCAACAAGAGGTACCTGTAACAGTAATATATGATGATATTGGGAACGTTATCAAGGCAGGAATGAACGACGAGGAAGTTATATGTCAAATAAACGCACTCACCACAGGCCAAAAATACAATCTGTTACAGAATCATTTCAGTCCACCCGCTAACTATAAATTTCCAACACAACAGATGAACGGGGAAAACAGAGCCGTATGTAGTAAGTGGTTTATGGATTACAGTTGGCTAAAATATAGTCCTTCGTGTAATGGGGTATTTTGTCTTCCATGTGCAATATTTGCCAAGGAGAGATTAGGAAAGGGTACTCTTGTCAATGCTCCTTTTACTAAATGGGTTAAACTCTCAGAAAAGATAAAAGGTACACGAAAAATTGTTAATAGAAAAAAATATGGGAAGATAGGTCATATGCACCAAGATTGTCACAAAATGTGTGTTCAGCAAGCAAAACTACTTATTGAAAACTTCAACAATCCTGACAATAGCATGGACAGCTTCGTTCATGCTGCATGCGACAAAACAGTTGCTGAAAATAGGTATATCCTCTCCCACATTGTTGATGGCGTACTATATTGTGGGCGACAGGGAATCGCTTTACGAGGAGACAAGGAAAGCGTTAGTGGAAATTCAAACCCTGGTAATTTCATCGCTTATCTGAAAATGGCCGCTGCCAGAGATCCACTATTACACAATCACCTATATATGTCATCCAGTCGCTACAGTAATGCAAAATATATATCACCAAGGAGCCAAAATGATATCATTGATATTATTGGGACTCAACTCATCAGAAATGAATTAGTCAATGAAGTGAAATCTGCCAAATTCTTCTCTATTATGGTAGATGAAGTCACAAGCCATAACAAAGAATTGATAAGTATATGTGTTCGTTTTGTAGATAAGAACAATACTATAAGGGAGGAGTTTCTAGACTTCGTACACGTGTACTCAATCACCGGCGTTCATATTGCTGCTGCAATAAAGGCGAAATTGATTGAATGTACCATTGACATCAGAGACATGCGTGGACAGGGATACGACGGGGCAGCTAATATGAGTAGCGAGAACGTTGGAGTCCAAGCTGAGATAAAGAAGGATGCTCCTCTTGCCAGATACACACATTGCAATAGTCATTGCCTCAATTTAGTTCTTAGCACCGCCTCCAAAGACCCAATTGTGAGAAACATGATGGATAAACTCAAAGAGGCATGTATGTTTTTCAATTACAGCCCTAAGAAGGAAACATTGTTGAAGCACATTATCTATAAGAAAATTCCGGATGAAAGAATACACAAACCTCTCATTAACTTATGTGTTACCCGGTGGGCCGAGAGAAGCAAAGCCTACAGCCATTTCTTCAGGACGTTTGAATGTCAGGTATGTACCATTTTCAATTATAAAATTATCGCTAAAATTATTGCATTTGGATAAATATAACAATAACTCTGTAATGTTACTGTGTTTATACGTTGCAACCGTTGCCGTATTATATATTCAGGAATAATAGACCATGGAATTATGCAAAACAAGAAATACAGCCTGAGGGCTCAGTATGATTCCTTGCCATTTATTTTAAATTCTCTACAAGGATTTTCGGATTTTGCTTTTATATTGTTAAGTTATTAAATGATCTTGACCTGAAATCATTTATAAATTTATATGAGCCACGGACATTTTTCATGTTTGACCTCACTTGACCTCTAGAAAAACGTCAATAACTCGAGTTATAAACATCGGAGAAGGTCGACGTAATGGAGTTTATTTGTCCATCTCGACGAGCTGAATCTCATTCTCAGGGTTACAAACAAAGTCAAGGTCATTGTCAAGGTCACACACGCAAACAGGACCGCATATATTCCTAACTGAAGCAAGGAATCAATAATAAAACATTTGTTTTTCAATTTATAATATTATTCAAGTAGTATATCAAATGCCTATGATGTACTTTGTCATAATATAGTTAATTGAATAGAAATTTTAATCCGAATGTGTTATTGATTATTACGTTCTACAGATTATTGCAATGGAGGTAATAGCTTATGGCTTACACTGTGAAGATGACGGATACGACAGAGACATCGTGAATTGTAGGTGGGATCGCGAAGCCAAGTCTAGGGCAGCATCTCTATTAAACGCTCTAACTGACTTTGGTTTCATTTGTACGTTCATGACAGTTTACCAGTACCTAGCTCCTATGCATGGTGTCACTGTGAAACTACAGGGAAGGACGGAGGAAGTTGTGTCCGCATACAAGCAGGTTAGTATAGTTACTTTATATTGTGTTGCATCAATATCAACGCGATATTGCATTTGTTAATCGTTTGTCATGTATGTACGTGCATAATGTATGTCATGTACATATTTTTTATCATGCCTTAATAAGTGTATGTATTTCTTTACATTGTTTTTTAAATTTTAATTGAATACACAGATATCCGGTGTTATTAAGATGTACAAAGAGACGAGACGTAACATGGATACTGAATACAGCACCATCTTCAGTAAAGCTGTATCCATGGCCGAATCAGTGGGCACTTCACCATCAATGCCAAGAATTAATAAACGCCAAGTACATCGTAGTAATACACCGGCTTCTAACCCAGTAACTTACTACCGTATAAACTTGGCCATACCATTTGTTGACCACATCATTGAAGGAATGGAAACTCGCTTTTCAGGTAATGTACATTAATTATAATTCATCATATGAATAATTAACATTATAAATTATGTTTTACTTTGAGCATATAGTTGTTATAGTTTGAATCAGAAAGCACACAGGGCAATTATAATAAAGCAAACGACCATATGATAATAATACGTCAATATGAATTCAATATCATCATACAATTAATATATTTTTTAATTTATTTTAGATCTTGCAGTGAAGAGTACCGAAGCGATGGGGCTGGTGCCAACTGTTCTACTGGATTCGTCTTCCCCACCACCAAGCACCCGCATACTCGAGGAGGCATACTCAACAGACCTACCATCACCAGAACTCCTGGATATAGAAGTCAGTATGTGGAAGGCAAAATTTTCAGATTTTGAATCTGCCGATGTACCATCCACATTAAAACAGTCCATAAAAGCATGTGATCGAGACATATTTCCAAACATATACACGTTGTTGAAAATATGTTGCACACTGCCGGTAACATCGTGCGAGTGTGAACGTAGTTTTAGTAGGTTACGTAGGCTGAACAATTATACAAGGGCTTCAATGACCAATGAGCGTCTATCAAGTCTCGCACATATACATATACAGTATGACTTTAAAATAAAGAACGAGGTTGTTGTTGACATGTTTGCCAAGCTGTACAAGAGGCAGCTTCGACTGAGCAGCAATATGATTTACGAGTGATGTTCAGTTATAAGAACGGTCGGTGCATCAGAGTTGGACCCGAAAAAGAGACCAGGTAAGCTGATAGACTCAATGAGAAGTTGTGCTTCATTTTCAACTGCTTCACTTTCTGATATTTGTGCGTATAATTGTCACCAAATCGTGCCGTTCGGCACGATTACAATAATTATACAAATTAGAACCCCCCCTAAAAAATCCTTGTACGGGCATGGTCTTACGTGACACAAAGAGTCACTCGGTGATAAGAGGGCGATTGAGGTGGGCTGGGCATGTCGAGCGCATGGACGATGGGCGTATCCCGAAAAGGGCGATGTCGCACGTGGAAGTAGGCCGAAGGGGGAAGGGGGAGGCCTCGCTTGAGATGGAAGGACTGTGTTGAGAGGGATTTTAGGAGGGCTGGTGGGGTTGGCGATTGGAGGGCCAGAGCTAGGGTAGGCCGGGGACTGGAGAGCTTTGGCCAATGGTGCTGCAGTTAGTTAGTGCATTCTTCCTCATTCCTTTTTAGGGATACATGAGGTAGAGAGATAACATCTCAACTGTAGCTTGACATACAATAAAGAAATTATATTTTATTTTTTGGGGGGAAATGAAAAGTAATGAAATGCAAATTGGTGTAACTTTTAATATAAACTATGCAATTTTTTTTTTCTAAAAATTTCAAAAAAATATGCTCAAGGGTGGGTCTCTCCCGTCGCCCCCCCCCCCCATTGGCTACGCGCCTTGGTTAGGATGGCTAGAAGTCTGCCAGAGAGACTAGTAGGGGTAGAATGAGGTGGGCTGGGCATATAGAACGGATGGATGGGGGACGACTTTCAAAGATGGCGTTGTCGCACGAGGAAGGTGGTATGGGGTCACGTAGGAGGAGGCCTCGTTTGAGGTGGAAGTACTGTGTTGAGAGGGATTTTAGGAGGGCTGGGGGGATAGCGATTGGAGACTGGGTTATATGGCCATGGACATAGGGAGGTGTAGATCGTGACCAATGATGCGGTAGTTAGTTAGTGTATTCTTCCTCACCCCTTGCCAGGGATTCAGGAGGTAGAGAGAGAGAGAGATATATATACTTTTTTTGGCAAAATCCATTGAAAATTGACTATGTTGTGCTGGAAATGTAGGCTTTTAATTGCAGTTATATCATACATACTTATCATCAGTTTCCGTCAAAAGTAATGGAGCTATAGTTAGAAGTTCATCGAGGTGGGTGCAGGCAAGTTGTATGCATATATAATGGTCTTGAGTGTAGGGTTTACCGGTCAAATAGCTTTCAAAATTATTTAATTTTGCCATTTTCAAGCAAATTTACACTATTTTTAGACAAATTTCATAATTTCTCAAGATACAGAGCTGGAAATTTCAGAAGTTATTATATGCACACATGGTTTATCCCAATCGAGTATACAATTTTGTGAATATTATTGTGGGGAAATTACAAGACTAAACATTTTTTTCTTCAGTTTTGGCAATGCCCCATTTTTTGAAATTTTGACCCCTCCCAAATAAAAATAATGCATTGTCAGGAAACAAAAATATGTACGAAAAATACACAGTACTTGGTCGTATTTATATTTTAAAACTTAAGTTAATATCGTAGGATAAGGGATTTAGAGTTACAGTAGACAGTGCGAATAATAAGAAGAAATGTAATGATATGCACAGCCAGTATATTACAAAACTCATTAATCAAAGGAAGCACACTATGTCATGCATTACTTTCATATTTATCTTAATTGTTTGTGGAGATCTTGAACTTAATCCGGGTCCCACTCGTTTTCCCTGTGGTTTATATAGTAAAGCAGTTCGTAATAACTTTAAGCAGTTTATTGTTAGGCTTATTGCTTATATGGCATTCAAAGTGTACAAACAGTTCTCAGCCCTATTGAGTTTTCTTAATTAACTGTCTCCGATATAGGTCGGATCTGTCCAACTTGCGGTCAGTTGCCCTTGTCAGTTGCCCATTATGGAGAATATGTGGGCTCAGAGATTCCTATTTCCTTAACATCATCTAGCATGTATATACTATTCTTTAATGGTCGGATTATTGCCACAAAATGCCACCACGTTTCCTCGTTTATTGCTGCACAGCCATATAACTTTGTTTTTATTTCGGAAACACGGTTATCTGACGTTTGTACATCAAGAGAACTGGGTCTTCCAGATAACTATACAATTGTTAGAAGAGATAGAGGAAGTCGTGGGGAAGGTGTTTGGGCACTAGTTTCTTCTGAAAGTACTACTTTTGGAGAAGCCATCCCTTAGACTATTGTGGTTTTAAATTTCTACACCAAGCGGGAAAATTATAATTGGGTTAATTTATAGACTGCCTAACTAGGACTCACGTTTCTTTGACTTGAACTTACAATGCTGTCTCAATAAAATTGCCTTTGATAAGTAAGCCTATTCCAAAATGGTTCTGGGGGGAGATTTTAATATTGATTGGCATATTAACTCTAATAACCATCAATAACTTTCTCAAAATTTTTACTCCTTAACTACGGTCTAACCCAAATGGTCGATGGTATATGAACCTTCCTCTCAGGACAGGGCTCACGTGCTTCAACCATTGACCTTGTTTTTTATGTGTTTTCCATGCCTGTATTTGCGGATTTGAGATAGTGACCCTGTCGGGGGCTCAACAACAGCGACTCCAAATTTGCGAAAATAATTGGAAAAGAAAGATAGCGGGGCTAATCGGGTGGATAGAGCAGGTTGGAGGATATTCGTGAGGAGATTGAGATAAGTATGAGTCTTACAGAGAGGATGATACGGGGGCGCATGATGTGGGCTGGACATGTAGAACGGATGTATGAAGGGCGACTCCCGAAAATGGCAATGTTACATGTGGAGGTTGGTAGAAGAAATGGAACGACTGTCCCAGACAACAATTCTTATTCGGCCCCAATTGGGCCCTGAAGTGGCCACTGAGTGGCCCCAACTGGGCTAACGGAGTGGGATCCACCAATATATGTCCACCCAAGCCACTCAGGGACCAATTGGGCTTACATCCCAGGGACCAATTGGGTCCAGTTTTTGCCCCGTTTGAATGAAAAATGTAGAAAGCCTTAATTTAATAGTTTATTTGGTTGATTGGTTGGCTTATTGATTGATTAATAGGTTTACAGTTCATTAAAACATTATAGCCCCTAATATTCCGATTATGTGTAGGCTATCCTCTTTGGGCACCAATTTTGGACGCGGTGTGTGCTGGCCCTGGACTGCATCCTCCCTCTTCAACCGAATGAAGCCCGTGATTGGCCCTGAACCAGATCTGCTGACCGTGGTGTTGAGAGGGATTTTAGGAGGGATGGAAGTAATGGAGATTGTGGGTCATGGCTACGGATAGAGGGACTTGGAGAGCTTTGGCCAATGATGCGGCTGTCAGTTAGTATTTTCTTCCTCACCCCTTTTCAGGCATTCGTGAGAGAGAAGGGCACATGTCTCCTGTTCCGCCCTTATGTATATTATTCTTTACAGGATACTATTTTTTCTACTGTATATATTCAAAATATTATTGACGGCCTGAAAGTTAGTAAATGTCCATGTCCTGACGGTATTACTGCCAGGCTACTTCGTGAAACTTCTAAAGTTATATCACCTCAGCCTGTTTTATTTAGTATTTTCAATAATTTATTTTATCTAGGCCAATATTCACTGCAGACAGATGGTCAACTTCGAATATAGTGGCGCTATTCCAATATTATGATTCATATTCATAAAAGTGGTTCAAGTACGATCAGACTCGGATATTTCTCAGCTCACAGACCAGACCATGCAGTTGCTCTAACTTCTATTATTTTTTTAATTATGAAACGCATTATTTATCAATCCATCATGAGCCATGTGCAATATTTTAACGTTCTTAATTATTGTCAAAATGGTTTTATTCCTAACCTTTCCTGCAATACCCAATTGTGTAATATTACTTATTATTGGGTCAGTACTCTAGATCTAACTAGAGCCCCTTATATTAATGCTGTCTTTATTGACTTTGCCAAAGTATTTCTTTAAAAAATGCTTCCCAATTTAATATCAATGAGAGTGGATTACTTTCTAGCATTGTCGGTAGTCATCTAGGAGAAGGAAAACTAAGGTGTAACACCGCACACAGCGCCTGGGCTGCGTGGTGTAGATATTTGTCTCAGTGGATGGGGCTTGTTAGCATTGGGTGGTGGCCCACTCATCTAGGAGAAGGAAATCTCCGATATAAAACCGCACATAGGTCAGCCAGAGAAGCGCTATTGTATCTATTTTGTTCCACACGTGTATGATTAGGTTGACTAATGGTCGCGATTTGGCTACGCGCCGTCTGTCCGGGCAGCGGCGAGAACTTATTATCGAAATCCCGAGGGTTGATCCACCGGCCGCGGCCTCGACGTGAAGTACGACTAGGTAGTCTTAATGTCGGTACTATGGGAGGGAAAAGTTTAGAAGTGGTAGAGACGATAGCTAGACGGAGGATGGAGATTCTTTGTATGCAGGAGACGAAGTAGAAGGGGATAAAGCGAGGATGTTAAAGGGGTTTAAATTGTTCCATGCCGGGGGACGGGGAGAGTAATGGGGGTGAGTATTATAGTTGTAGGGAACGGTAAGGAAGTGTCGAGGGTAGATATGTGGGAAGGAATACTTATTCTGATGTGGGGTTTACTTCGTAATCAACTGGTTAGTATTATGTCTGTATATGGTCCCCAAACAGGTAGGATGGAAGCCGATCAGATTGCCTTTAGGCCTGCGCTGGAGAGTATGATGGGTCAGGTGGAGAAGGGTACCATGTTGTGCATAGCGGGGGACTTTAATGCCCATGTTGGATTCATATGTGTTTGTGAAGAGGAGTGTGTAGGGAATTTTGATTAGGGTACAATAAACAGGAAGGGAAGCGAGTTGGTAGATCTGTACCTCCGCGGCAATGACATGTCGATGGCCGGTTTTCTTCAACAAGAGAGCCAGTCACAAAATTCCGTAGATACGTTAATTAAAGACTGTAACATTTTAGCCGGGGAGCATGTTATCAAGCAGCATAAACCTCTCATTTTTGTATTGCGGTTACAGAAGCGTAGTGTATTACGAGGGAAGTGGGCCAAAAAGTGATTAAATGGTGGTTATGCAAGGGGCATGTGGCGGAAGTGTATATGGATAGGGTAGCGCGTATGGTTTGCGGAGCTATATGTGAGCAGATATGTGGGGTAGAGGAAGAGTGGGGGATCTTTAGGCTCATTTTTGTTGATGTGACATAGAAACTGAGCGGTATGACCTCGGGCAACAAGGGGGTTGGTGGAACAAAAGCCAGATGTGGTGGACGAATGATGTAGAGAGGGTGGTGAATGGGAAGAGGGAGGTTTGGAAGAAATGAGAAGATGCAAGGGATAGTGGTATATAACGGAGTTAGTATTATGTCACCTCTATGGGCAGAAAAAGAGGGCAGCTAGTAGGGCCATAGAAAAGGCAAGATGCGATATGTAAGCATATGGAAGATGATGAGGCAGGAAACTTATCTTTAGGATGGCACGGGATAGGAAAGAAGAGGGCGTAGCTGTTAAGGGAAGCAGAGTGGTTAATGAACCGGATGGGAGGTTGTCACTGATAATAATGAGGTAATTACGGTATGGGATAACTAATTCAGGGATCTGTATAATCAGGGAGGGGGTGTTGATCTGGATCTACCCATGTAGTGAGAGGTAAATTGAGGTCGTCAATATTTCGGACTTTGGAGTGAATTAGGCTCTGATATGGTTGAAGAGGGATAATGCTGTGCTTTTGGACGTAACTATGGTGGACATGTTGTTATTACAGGGATGTGGGAGTGAAGTGGCTTAGGAGACTGCTCAATGTGTGTACGACGGAGGGGAGTACCACAAAGAGACTGGTGGACGGGCCTGATTGTGCATATTTGGAAGCAAAAGGGTGATGTTCATGATCCAGGAAATTACCGGGTATCTCACTGTTAGGACAGGTTTTTAAGCTTTTGGAAAGGATTTTGGTTAGAAGAATTATGGCGAAAGTTGAGACGGAGACTGGAGTGAAACAGTAGGGCTTTCATAAGAGATACGAACAAGTGATCAGATGTTCTCACTTAGGCAGCTGGTAGAAAATAAATTGGAAGTGAAAGGGAGTATAGCATTGGATTTAGTAGATTTGGAGAAGGCCTATTATACGGTTCCCAGGGAATTAGTTATGTCTACGTTAAAAGGTAGGTGCAGGGTGTCCAGGAATCAGAAGTTCGTGTGGTGGAGGGCCTTTATGAAGGTACAATGGGTAGGGTTCTGGTTTGTTCGGGGACGTCGGAAGAGTTGTGTATTTACTGTTATTATGTAATGAATATCAGTATATTATTAAACATAAGTACAAACAATTAATTTATAAATTTTCAAAACACTAAGTCATATGTGAAAATATTCATATAACAGGATGGGAGAATGTAGTGTTCTCTATTATACACACTATCCTCTTACTAATATCTTAGAGATGATTATTTAAAGGTCATTCAGCTATGTAATATATGTACATCACGCTCTTTTCTATTGAGTAAGAACATGATATACAGTGGCGTGGCCAATGGGGGAGGAGGGCAGAGTGCCCACCCCTTCAGATTTTTTTGGGAAGATGAAGAAGGCGAAAAAAATCAAATGAAGAAATGAGAATATTATATCTGAAAAAGTTATTGCAACATGATGAACTATCATCCTTCGTCTAACACCAGCACCAGCGGGATGACAGGGATGAGCTATGCTCCGTCGGGGAGCACTGATCCTCTCATCGGGGTGGAATTGTTGAATTCGTCGGGGAATTTAAATTATTTATATTAATATATAATAGGCCTACACTGGTGGATAATAAGCTATGATACATATACAAGGATTTGCCGACGAAATTATGCCTATGTTTGTGATATTGACTTTTTAATGATGCAATTTTTTCCAATTGTGGATTTTGGGGTATATTTTTTAATAGGCAATAGGCTGGATGTTGGCATTTATAAAAAAAATGAGAAGAGAACGTCGACCTCCCCGTAAACCCTGGCGCCGCCGATGCCTCCGCTACAGCTAAGGTATAAATGGGTATAGCTTGCCATGGGTGTTGTGTGGATACTCATGCAGTGTAGCCAGAAAGATAAAACTCCGGGGGCGTCACACGATTTGTACAGGATCGCACATGATAAAAAAATGACCATGCCCACATCATGAAGGACTTCTGGATTAAAGCATGTTCATAATATTCCACACAGTGGTACGTACATAACATCCGGTGTTGTGGGAAAGGGGTGGCACCATGATTTATCAGACGAGAGAGATAGCTTCATACCTCAACGATGCTGTTAGCTTCCTCGACGTGGGCAATCTGTCAGAGAAGTCTTAATTAAAACATCATGTTTTTGAATTGGTCCTATGTGCGCTTTAGTGAACTTTGATTTAGAAGATGGCACTTTGCCACTTTGAATGATATAGCTAAATAGGTGAAAAATACTACATTACATTGCATCTCATTTGAAAGACCAAAAAATTAAACGCTCCGCGTCAAATGAATTGGCGCTCCGCTTAGATAGTGTAATGAGGAACAAAAGTTTGACTTTGTCCCTACACAGAAAAATGCTGGATACGGCCCTTGATGGATGATTATACTATTAATAAATGAGAAGAATGAATTTACTTTAATCTGGAGCAATTGATCACGAGCATCCGCTTGCAAGCCGGGAGACCAAGATAGTGGTTTCGTGCCCGCGTGGGTTCGAGACCCTTGGAGGTCGGGTCATACCGAAGACTTTAAAAATGGTACATGTTGCCTTCTCGCTTGATGTT
>JAODAI010466288.1:0-21644 GCA_027575025.1 Scotoplanes globosa | reverse complement strand
CCTAAGACCATCTTGATTAAACAATCACTAAACAACTGTGACTATTTACCACACATGTACCCTGGGTATAATTTGTCACTGATATTTGACCACTTGGCCACTCCCATATGTGGAAAAAAAAATCGCGGCCGGGGAGGGGTGCTGGACACTAAGAATCCCCACATAGTCGAATTTAATTTCACTTATTTGTTTCTTCACAAACCACCACAAATAACGCAGTGGTTGCTCACAAGTTCTACAGGCCAGCCTGAACGAGCAACACCGAAAAACAATAAGTTGTGGAAGGAAGTATTCTATAATAC
Organism: Scotoplanes globosa; assembly: GCA_027575025.1. Taxonomy (NCBI): domain Eukaryota; kingdom Metazoa; phylum Echinodermata; class Holothuroidea; order Elasipodida; family Elpidiidae; genus Scotoplanes; species Scotoplanes globosa. The sequence continues at coordinate 21,342 of JAODAI010466288.1, read as the reverse complement.
AGTATCAGGACTATAGCCAGGGAAACTCCACACAGACAATTCCCTCGGTTCCCCCAGATATCCATCCGAGCAAATTCGGCAAACAATTATCCCCTGGACAATTCATTACGAGTAAATTATCAACCAAATTACCAGTCCAAGTCGTGCTGAAGCTGCCTGGGAGATTTTTTTTATTCTTGGGGTAATTGTCCGGGAGAAATTTGAACTGCGGGGAAATTATCCATGTGGAGAAATTTCATACTAGGGACAATTGACGGGGAAAGTTGTCCGGGTGAATATATATTTTCCATTAGGGTATTTGCTTATCACGGTGCATTGCGTACACATGGTTTTATAAGCCACTACCTTTTAGATTGTCGGAAAAGTAGTTTACAAATTTGTGTCTAACCTATTACCAATGTCCTACCAATTCATGATTATCATGGTTTATAAGATAAATTTAAATGCTCATAATTTTGAAATTTCGGGTGTTACGTAAAATTCTGAAAAAACACTTTTATATATAATTTTGCCTACACTTAGTTTCGTCAGATCATTAAACATATAAATATGTTTATTATATTAATCAACTACGTCTGTCAGTATGGTATGTTAATAACGTAATACTGCGTATGTGTGTATTGACATACGTATTTTACGCACCACCCACTATTGACACTGATATATACGGCCAATAATATGAAAATAACCGGTCTTTTTTCGCAATTTATGCGATTATTTCGAGACAGTATTTTCAATAAAATTATATTTGTCTACGTACGTACCCGTAAGCCATGTTTGTGACGTCATGTTAAGAACGTACGTGTTGGCATATGATTGACAGGTGCTCTCCATACAGGTGAATACTGAGTTGTCCAGCCACGTCCTCGGTAAAACTCGGTAACAGTAACTCGGGTCACGTCGGGCAACGTAATGGTCCAGCGCTGTCTTACTGTTGACCTTAGCCGACGATTTCGCGACAATTTGAATGGGGCCGGTGGTCCACAATGTAAAAACGACGATCCACCAACAATACATGGTGGTAGGCATTGTCGATATTAATTCCTCGGTTAATTGGGTAGTATTTTGACTATTTAGCACATCCGTGCGACGGAGTGACGGATGAAAAGTTAATGGCAGTAAATTATTGTGGCGGAATAGCAGAAAGTTACTTGCAATTAGGCCTACCTTTTAAAAAATATATAATTTTATGTTGTGTGAACATTATCATAAACCCAGTGCCCTGGATGATGTAATTGAACCGAACTACGGTGGCCCAGAACGGGCCGGGTCACGGCCAAGTTGACACGGCATCGCTACGTCATGTCGTGTTCAATTTGTTGGTACTGGGTGGTAGTTGAGAGCAATACAAATATTTAAACATTTTGGAATGAAAATAAAGGCGATGGAATTGAGACGGCCCTGACGGATCCGCCGCTGTGTCCAATGAGGACTTGAGCGATATGTTCGTCAGACGACATAAAACAGTATGAGCGACATAGCAATTCGTCACATGCGATATATAAGCTATGATATTGCATAGTGTGATCTCACGTCGCCAAAGAGGCCATAAAACTGTAGTATCTAACTTATATATATGTGTCACCCTAGAAAACGTAGGTTAGTACATTGATATATATCACACAATACTGTATGTTATATAATGAGTGAATGGTATTTATCAGAGGCCGGTACAGATAGACCCAAACCTGATGCACCGGCTATCTGGCAGTAGGCCGCTTCCATGATAAATGCATATTAACGAGATAATACGAATATAACAGTAATGTGGCAACGGGGGTCGTTGTAAGTTTATTTGTGGAAAACTGAAAGCTGGAGATCATGGGTAAAACTCCAATCCGGCTGAAAGTGTGCTAACTCCGGGCTGCAACGGACTACCGTTTCCTAACAATTGAAATATGACACTTCTTGTCCTTTTATCAACAACGACATAATTTAGAGACACCCAAAGCCTGGCGATGATAAACTAATAAGAGATATAATATCAGAATAGTGTAATAAGCACCCCGACATCGAACACGCAAACTTATTATTGTAAATCTGATGATATTGTATACCCACTGAACTGGTGAAAATACATTCATTGATATTAACGGTTCAATTGTAATATTTCCATTTAATAGTGTCCTCTGATTTTCTCCTAGTCGATCGATTGATTAAGTAGGTTTATTGACACTTGTCAACGCAGATGTTACATGATTGTCTGATGAGGCTATGTGAGCTACCCAAAGCCTTTGACATGCCGGTTACAATCATTATAATATAATCATCATCACCCCCTATTCGAACTCCTGACCATCCGGTCACATATCAAAATGCTTTATCAACTGAGTCAACCAGTCACTAGTAGATAAGCACTGGACTGGTGCCCGGGTTACAATCACCTAAACCGAATAATCGGAACACAAGCGAGAATGAAACATGTACTGTTTTTTAAGTTTTTGGTACTTTGGCTGATTTCCAGTGATATGAAACCTACACGGATGTAGAATTTATTAAAAGCTAAGTTTTGTTACTTTCGTATGTCTTATATCTAGGCCTATTTATATAATTTTACATTAATTATTTGCTGTTCGTACCATTCTTGCTTTATCGGTTAAATTCATCCATCTTTAATTTAATATATTAGACTTTCCTTATTTCCACGTATTTGCCTGTTTACTAATATGTACATATTGGCGTTCTATACTCCCATTGATCTATTTGTTTGCTGTCCGTAAAAACAGCAGTGCTGGTGCCCAACCAAATAGACAAGGAGCCTGTCCCATAATATTCCACCCCATTTAGCCCAGAAGGTTTGACCCCCTAAAGTTACTTAGACCATTTCAGAAAGTAAAAACCAGGTGGTCAGCCCAATCCCATGCAGTGTATGGGTTTGACCCCGTTGCTTATATTACTGATTTACACGAGGCTGTTTGTAGTTCTGGTATCAAGAAGTACACTGATGATACTAAGGTTTATGGTGAGGTCTGCTCGGAGGAGGATATGCTACTTATGCGGTTTCAGTTTGAGTTGGATAGTATTTCTAAGTGGTCAGAGGATTGGGGTATGTTTTTCAACGCCGAAAAATGTAAGGTTAGGCATGTCGGTAGTCGGAATAAGCAGAATGTTTATAATGTCAACGGTAGAAACTTAATGGCTGTGCAGACGGAGAAGGATTTGGGTTATGGTTATGAAGGATGGTTGATATTATACAGCTTGGCAGTCGCGGATCCACTAAAAATAGTTCAGACCCCACCCCCCCTCTGTGGCTAGTCGCATGATGGCGATCACTAAACAATTGCAAGAATACCACTAATTGGATTGTTGATTTATAAAGTAAAATTGGCCATTGTTAGGCAACGTAAACCTGGTTTACATTGTATTTCATTCACATTATTTGAGGGGTTGATTCATTATACCTCATGTTCTTTTTTATTTTTGAAAATGTTGCACCAAATTGCATCTAAGGACACTTAAGTTTTCAACGTACCAGTTAGAGCCACTGGAATATAATGATCATCACTCCGAGTCAGGTATCATACATTTGTCAATTGTAATTCCAGCCCTGGGGATAGCGTGGATGTATACAGGGATGTGCATTCTGAAAGCTGCACATTAACAGGTGAACATGTTGCAGCACCTCCCCGCTAAAAGCAGAGGATCACTAATTTACGGCACATCCCAGATGAGTCCTGATCATTCCTCATATGTGAGCAGACATGACTAATCCGGTATTATGTCCAGAATTTTCATTTTGAGATAAGGGAGATAATTTCTTAACGGCATATCAGCAATTAGGCTATATTAGTGCCTTCCGTTAATTATCAACAAATTAGACAAAACAACATTGACAAAACAAACATAGAAAAGGAATGACCAACCGGGTTAAATCCTGCTATTTACGAAAAGATGGTCAGACTAGAATAACGAAACAGGTAGTCCTACCCCGGGACCGTCATTTTACGTCCACATCCGATGGACGTTGAGTATGTGCGATTATATTTTTGTCATACTAGTCGAATTCTTTTAAAAAGCCCATGATTTGGTCTGATGACACATCTTGAAAGATTGGTTTGAGAATGAAGCCACTTTATAATATTGGTTACATGTACTTTGATATGTGATACACTTCAAGAGAATGAGTTTCACTGTAAGATGCTTTCCACAAGGTCAGCACACTGGAGGTGGCTCTCCTCTGAGCAAGAATCCGTGGGTGAGGGGAGCATAACCTATATTTAGGCGGGAAATGATTATCTCTTCCTGTCTGAGGTAGTCCTGAGGTAGTCCGTGTTTATTGGACATATCTTAGGGCTTATTTCATGAAGTTTATTTAGGGTTTCTATGTTCCATTCTTCCTGCCAAAGTTGATTGACACGTTGTATAGTCACCGCCGCTCGGCACTGGGAATGGTGCTTGTCTAATGTCTAGTGCAGTTTGGCGGCAGCATATGCCTTCTCATTGCCCGGGATTCCAATATGGCTTGGAATCCAGAAGTAATTGTATTATGGGGATGGTGACATCTGCAACTCTGAACTGCCATGATACTCGATTTGGAATCGGAGTAAATGACAAACGATCGTTCATGTGAGAATTCAATGTAATTCAGAGCTATCGTGATACATAAAGGAGCCATCTGGTAATCTGGAGGGCAATATGAGGTTTCCAGTTACTGTGGCTGCCTGTTTCCCCACCTTAGATCGATATGTGTAGATATGCATAAAGTGTTTACGATGTCGTTTTGCCTGAAGAAATAGGTTGATGTACACCTCAGGACTGATCTCCGATTTTTTATACAGTGCCAACTTAAGCAAAAGAATCCATGCTTCGCAATTTCTTGGTGATGAAATTGCTTGGTTGAAGGTGTAACTGATTGAGTAACACGAGCGCTTACATAGAGATAGGTTGCATCGCTGTAGGTTTACTCGGACACAAATTTCCATATTTAATCAAATTTATCCATTGTAATTTAAAAAATATATATCAGATTTGGGGATTTTTTTTGTTGAAAATAGGGTAAATTACAACTTTTGTTCAAAATTATAAAATTTAGGACGTTATTCAAAATATCACATTATGTGCATACATCTGCTTAAATTAATTAGAGAAAGTTTAAATTTCGATCAATATTAATTTCATAGTAGGCCTATAGGCCTACATTGATATTGAAGTTAAAAATCATTACCACATCATTGCAATTATCATTTAAGGACTTAAAACCATTGGACAACATTATCGAATGTAACTTTGAACCATGTTTGAACACGTAATGTTTGTTCATGGTTATTTAAATTTTACAAGAATATAGGTTGTTGTTGGTTCTGTTTAACGGCTCATTTATAACCTTCCAGTTTAATAGGGCCGTCCTCGGATTTTTTTCCTAGTCGAGGATCACTGGATTGTTGACCATGCTCCAATCCCATACGCTGAACATCAAGCGAGAAGGCAACATGTACCATTTTTAATGTCTTCGGTATGACCTGACCTCCATGGGTCTCGAACCCTCGCGGGCACAAAACCACTATCTGGTCTTCCGGCTTGCAGGCGGATGATCTAACCATTGCGCCACGCTGGGAGATGTGATGTATCAGTATATTGGAACTTTTTTGTGATTTTTGGGGGGACGATCCAATGAGGTGGAAAATTCCCCACATGCCATCGTCAACCGCCGCCTCGGAGCTGCCACTGGTTACACGCGTCGTTGACGGTGTCGGGCTTTCCATGACGAGGGGGGGGGGTGTTCCCAGACAGGGCAATTAGACGAGGGGATAAGTTTATCAGTCTAAAACAAACTAGTCAAGTTTGACAATAAATATTGTCACCGGGGCGCTTACCTGAAATTTTCTCGAATTTGATTAAATTATAATAAAAATCGACCAGAATCTATTCAAAATTGACCAGATTCTATTAAAAAAATGACCCAGATTCGAATGCAATTTGACTATATTTATTGTAAGTGCCCCTGCGACAATCTTTTTTGTCAATTTGACTAGATTGTTTTAGAGTGTATCATGCAGATCATACGTGAGATGAATCTATGTTTATATATCTGTGATATATAAAGCGGTGTAACACAGCTACACACAGTAGCCTATCGTTAACCCATTTATGTTATTGATACGACGTCGATGTTCTATACATGTTAGTGTTGTGTGTGTGTGAAGTGTAGGCATGTGGAGTGTTTGGCAAATAACCAGATATAGTTATAAGTTACGCACCGTAATTAAGCACTTGAACCCGATACCAAAGATAGCAGTTAATATAATAGTGGCATGGAACTCGGTATATATATATGTGTGAATGCATAGGCACATATACACAGAGCAGCCATTAATCTTAATTATACGTGTTAAGATATATAAATATGCTAACTGTATTGGCAGTAGCCTGCATGCCTATAGGCAAATGTATTAAAGTAATCTCATTTATATAGCGCCTTTTCCTACACGGGGTTCAAAGCGCTTTATATTCCACCAGTAATTGGATGAATACGCCGAACCCAAATAGTCGGTCAATGGCAGCAGCTAAAGCAGCGCCCGGGAACATATATACGGATTAAAATAATAATAATATTAAGTACATTCAGCTCAATGTTATTATTAGCCGGGTAGAGATAATCAATTGATATTATGTGTCTTGCTTAGGAAAACAGCATGAAATGGTCCCGTCAGTCAATTCGAAATAGTACTCCTCCGGTCACTATATTAAACTGCAACATTAACCGTAGCCGCCGAACCTGCCTATATGCAAATGTAAAACTGTAAATGTAATCTCATTTATATAGCGCATTTTTCTACGTGGGGTTCAAAGCGCTTTACATTTCACCGGTAAATGGATGAACTCGTCGAACCCAAATAGTTGGCCAATGGTATTAGCCAAAGCAGCGCCCGGTGACACACGGGATTAAATATATATATATATTCACCTCAGCATATCACATGGGTAGTGATAAACAATGAAGATGATGTGTCTTGCTTAGGAATATAGCGTGAAATGGTCCCGTCAGTCAATTCGAAATAATACTCCTCCGATCACTATTACACCGCAGCACTAACCGTTATACACTGTGACACTTCTTTTATGTATGAATCACCGTATTACATTACACACTTATATTCAATAAATGAATGAAGATGTTTCCTGGCCCTTTTCAATGCAGGGGTTGCATGGACCACCCAAAACCTTTGATATACATCAGTTAGAGCCATTTAAATTAACACTATAATCATCATGTACCACTCCGTATTCGAACTCCCGACGATGCGAACACAGGTCCAACGTTTTATTTGAACTGAACTGAGCTAGTCTGTCGGACAAGTCACCATATACTGCTATGGCCCCGGGACGCGATTTTTTTTATATTACCAGTCGAATCGAAGGTAATTTGAATATTGACAACATTTTAGGAAAAAGGAAATTTATTAGAAAACAAGGTTTGGTTCACGAATTTATCCAAATTATCACCTCCTATACGGGCGCGGTGGGCGTCACCCGTTTTCAGCAATGTGATTGCTCTATAATGTAAAATTGCTATAGTTGCTATGCAAATTACCATCCGTTCAACTAGGAATACAAATTTCGCCCTCGGGACCGAGCCTGATTAATACTACCAACTTGTCGCGATTATTTTAAAATATTAGTATTATCGATTCATATATTGGAGTATCAGGACCTGGATTAACTCTTGTAGGCAAAGGTATTCAGCAGAGGAGTAATTTTACGTATCTGTGGTGAATGATTTCTGGGGATGAACAGTCGGATGGGAAGGTGCGTAAAAGGATTCAGTAGCGGGCTCTGGTCTGGATAAATGTAGAGGGGGTTATGTCAGATAGGCATATTTCAAATAAAAAGTAAAAGGGAAAGTTTTGGGAACATGTATTATTCCAGCATGTATTTATGGGCTGGAGATAGTGGCTCTGTCTGGTGCTCAGCAGCAGCGACTCCAAGTTTACGAACATAATTGGATACCAAGGTTCTCGGGGGATAGATTGGGATGACTATTAGTCGACTATGAGTCTTACAGAGATGGTGATAAGGGTGAGTATGATGACATGGGATGGGCATGTTGTACGGATGGACGGTGTGTGAATGCCGAGTGTGGCGATGTCGCAAGTGGATGTTGGTAGAAGAGGTATATAGGGAGACCTCGCTGAGATGGAAGGACTGTGTTGAGAGGGATTTTAGGAGAACTGGTGGGGATACATGGGGAATGGGCTATGCATGGAGGGAAGTGGGGAGCTTTGGCCAATGATGCGGCCGTCAGTTATCATTTTCTTCCCCATCCCTTGTTATGGATTTAACTTGTAGAGGGAGATATATATTAGCGACTAACTGGTGGTTCCGTGTCCGCATGGGTTCGAGACCACGAGGAAATAGTGTCATACCAAAGACATTAAAATAATATACGCTGCCTTTTCACTTGCTGTTCAGCGTATACGGGTGATTGAACCGTGGTCAACAATTCAGTGATCCTCGACTAGAAATAATTCCGACTACTCACGGTTTAAAATAAAGTTGAAGCAATGTAACGTATAGCGGTTAATTTCAGTTTTCGGGTATAGTTGTGCTGCCATACGACAGTTGGGTCACCTGGCATATTTCCTATATTTTGTAATGCAATGGTGATAACCTGAAATATTACAGAATCTTTAGAAACGGGTAATTCATGATATTGTTAGTAATTCAACTTTCAATGGTGGGGATCGTCTATTTTATATTGTTGATTAAATAAACAAATTGAACTGCAATTTGAAAAGTCACAACAATCGCATACACTGTAATACGAGCATATATATCAAGTTAAAGTTCACGTTTATTTTCCTCTTCAATGTACAAAATGCATTTTATGACCGGATGCCCTTCCTGACGTCAACCAATGGCCCTTACAGGGCTCGAACTCTCAACCACAGGGTCGGGAATCCAGAGCAATCCCACTAGACCACGGCGGCTACTAGTTTTTATAAGACGTCAATGGTTGAGACATTCCCAATGAAAATTGTGATTGACTGGCAGCGCAGCTGCATGGCATCATATTAAGGAAATTAAGCCGGGGATTTGAGGGCCGTTAATGGGACCTATTTAGATCCCATCATGTGATAAGATAGCCACTAAGCTATGTCACCTTCCGATTGTTAAAACATCATTATAGTTAATGTCTGTTTATAGCACACCGTGGATAATTACCGATATTTGGACAATATAATGTGGTCATAAACTATATATTAGTTTCAACATATAGTTGATGAATTAATAGGCCATTAGCCATACTCGTCGTATATGCGTACATGATTAAACTGTTTTGTTTAAATTCGGATTGTAATTACAGGTCATTAGGCCTAGGTATTTGCACTCTCAAGCAATTTCAATACATTATTCCAGCCAGTCTGTGATCCCAAAAGTGAGATGTCGTCAACTTGGTTATTATAGCAAGCCATATCGAATGAGATTGGTAGACTATAGTCCCATTATAGTTACTGCATAGTTATAGTTACCCCCCCCCCCCCTCTCTCACTTCATGCATCCCCAACAAGTGGTAAGGAAGAAAAGACCAAAGAACTGCCGCATCATTGGTCACCCCGTCCCTCTATGATATCCAAAGCCAGGACCCTCCCTCTATATCCAAAGCCAGGACCCTCCAATCGCCATCCCCACACGTCCTATATATCAGCGTGTAAAGTCGCTCCATCTCAATCGAGGCCTCCCCATATATAACCCTTCTACCAACTTCTACGTTCGATATCGCCATTATCGGGAGTCGCCCTCCATACATACGTTATACATTATGCTCAGTCCACCTTGTTCGTCCCTTTATCAAGTCACCCCAATCCCGTGTATCATCAAACATAGCATATCCCTGCATTGATGCATGCTGAATAACTTGCCCGCGATCCTTCTCGTCCAATTATTTTCACACACATTATTTTCCATTGCGTGTATTAAAATCACAAATTGTTTAATCATCTGTGACAATTATACTTCGTGTCTCACGAATAATTTCCCGTCCATCCTGTCATATCTTATCTTTTAAATGATTAAACAAGCGTATACATACCCTGGGAAGTAATTAACGCACCTTGGGTTTGGTCGTGTAGTATAGCCTAGTTTTGCCAGGGTCGGTATCCGAAGCAACACTATAGGATTGATCGTTGGAAATGAATGACTAATGAACACAGTTATCCATTATGTAGGCCGACATAATTATGTGTCATATTTTAATGTGGACATAACTTATAAAGATTATCGTGTTATCTGAAAGCGGTTATCAGGTTTATCATTGCACCTTGAGTCTGATATGTTGTTAGTGTGGGACTCTGACCTGGATAAATGTAGAGGGGTTAGAGGGGGTTATGTCAGATAGACATATTTCTAAGAAATTAAAAAGGAAAGTTTGGGGTACATGATTGTGTTATCCCAGCATGTATGATTGTGTTATCCCAGCATGTATTTACGAGTCTGAGACAGTGGCTCTGTCGGGGGCTCAACTACAGCGACTCCAAGTGTGCGAAAATAATTAGATGAGAAAGATTGTGGGGGTTAAGCGGGTGGAGAGGAGAAGGTTGGAGGATATTCGCGAGGAGATTGGGATGAATAGGAGTCTTACAGAGAGTCTGATAAGTAGATGAATGCGGTGGGCTGGACATGTCGAAACGTATGGACGAAGGCGACTCCCTAAAATGGCGATGGCGAATGTGGAGGTTGGTATAGAAGGGGTGCATGGGGGAGACCTCGTTTGAGACGGAAGGACTGTGTTGGCAGGGATTTTAGGAGGGCTGGAGGTGATGGAGATTGGAGGGTCTTTGCTATACGGATAGAGGAAATTGGAGAACTCTGGCCAATGATGCGGATGTCGGTTAGAATTTTATTTCTCGTTGGGGATTCAAGACTACAAGAGGTATATATAGAGATATGTTGAAATACACACAAATGTAACCCGCTAAACAGGTCGGGGTAATTATTCGACTGTTGGTCTTTAATATATACAATTATGACCCAAATGCAGCAATAACGGAAGTGTCCGATAATACCACAGCAACGATGCGTAGCCTATCTATAGGTCCAGGGTTTCGCCGGTTCGGGCGTAATTTAAGTCAAAACAGAGTTAGCCATATCGGGGAAGGTAGCCAACCATGGCCAATACATTGTACATCAATTACCCGAGAATATCAAGTTAATCGATATACTTGATTAAGATTTTATCTTAAATATAATATTTTCTTAATTATCGTTGATGCTAAAAGTTTTCATGGACCACAATGGATGCATGGCTACATAAGGTATTGTATAGTTTCACCACATGATACTACGCGAGTACAGCGACTAGGCGGAGTGGGAGAAGACCATTTTTGACAGACAAATTGCCATTTCACGTATGTGCCCGTCAGGTTCTTGGTCACTGACTGGAATTACTACTTAAAGTCAAACTGAACCAGTTCTAATTGTCGATTTTTGACAATGTGACAGCAACCTGATTTAGCTATAGCATCAACGATGGGCAGAACAAGACTGAAGCTAGGAGGGTTCGGGAAGATAGCATTTAGAAGCACTGCTGGATGATGATGGAGGAATAAAACGTATATCACAAGCACATCATTATGTGATGTCAACTTCGTGTTACATCACGGTTGACATCACTATGTTGTGGTTACATATTGACATTATATGGTGACCTTACGTATTTCATCACGCGCTCAGGTGACATCGCTGTGATGTTTTCATGATATCACATTCTTATTCCCGGGTTATTTGCTACCCCAAAACTAGGTCACATTGAATATATATAATCATATAGTGCAATAGTGATGTCTAAAGTGGGGGTTACGCTACGATTAATCGCAGCATTGTGTTCAATTATTTACACAGTTTTTCCTGTACACTGTCACCATTACATGGCCAATGTGTTTTTTCTCCATGAGGGTTTTGGCAGATTTTCATACATTGGCCAATCATATTGTTGAAAACCACTATTTGATTAAAAACTACTTTCTGTCACGTTTTTCTACATTTCGACTTCAGATTATGAAAGACCGACATCGGTTATCTAAAGAAGAGCAATTCTAAGATATATTCCTGATCCTAACCCTGTTTTCTAATCCATTTCCATTTATCAAACAATCCAAATCTGCCGAAACCTTGCTGGGAAAAAAAATTTCGCTTCCGGCACCATGCTTGAATACCATACTTAATAACAATTACAACTAGTGCCAAAATAACTTGAAACTATAAGGTATGATCAATTTATTCTAAGCAACTAAGAAAAACTAAAGTACAACTATATTATTTTGTAAGTAATGTATATATGTATATATATATATTATGTCTACACATGTGACTGATATTTAAGTTCACCATTTTGCACACAAATCTGAAATAATTATTACTTGAAATATATATGCAACATATTAATAACACATGTACAATTATAGGGACACGTGCATGGAAGACCAGAAATCATTGTAAATCAAACTGGCCTCATTGTGATATTTTCTTATAACGGTTTCATTGTTATATGTATATTTTATGTTTTCGCAATAGCATAATGTTTTGTGTCATGTCTTGTGCTTTTCTATAATATACTAGTCGTTGATATATGAACCTCCAAAGTTGAGATATTTATACTATATTGAAGATCATTAAGAAATTACATTTTTCAGCAATAAACAGTTTATTTTGTTGTGCATGGTGTAAGTATATAATAATTATTCATAGGTCTATGCTGTACTTTATCTTAAATTATACTAATAAACATAGTTCATAACCGAAGGAGATCGCGTTTGAGATGGAAGGACTGTATAGAGGGGGGTATATGTGCGCTCAGGGTGGGGAAGGGGGTGATTTGAGGGCCGTGACTATGGAGGGAAGTGGAGAGCTTTGGCCAATGGTGCAGGGAGCTGCAACTATATGCTGGTTAGCGTATTCTTCCTCACCGCTTGTTAACGATTCACTAGGTATAGATAACTAGGACTATAGGAAAGATATAATCAGGGTTTATGTTAAAGTGTTTTCTAACCTGTCGGAAAATGTGTTATATAAATGACATGACAATTACAGGTACATATGTATTTAAGAACTCGTTGAAACATACATTTTTTTACAATTTAGAATATTGAACAAGGTCATTTGTACATTGGTTCGAGAATACAATTATAGTTCAACACCCTTTTTATGCATACTCACCTCGCACACCCAGTCGAACCATGATCCCTGGTCGACTGACTATCCGGGTTCAACCATCACATCAAAAGTGACAATTTAACCAAATTCATTCCCCGGGGTCCTGATAATGGATTAACCCTTTCTTTCTGATATAAATGAATTATCCAGCTCATCATCACAGGTATATAATACAGGCCTACACCGCTACTCTTTGATAGAGATCTTAGTGGATACTCTCCAGATTTAAAGTTAGTCATGGAAATACCCAGAGAACAGCGGTATACTATTATCATGATTATGAGCAACGACAGCGTAACACCCAATTACCAAGATGAGTTGATTGATTGTGCAACGGCGGCGCCTGCGTCGGCGCGGGGGGTCGATGAGAAGTTACCCCTCCCCATCGGGGAAGAAATGTTTAATCCGTCGGGGAATTTTAAACATGTTTTTTTCAGTTAAAAAACATTGGAAAATGTAGGATATGATATAAATACAAGGATTTCTCTGACGAATTGAATGACATTCCCCGACGGGGGATAGACCTCCCCAACAGTGGGCTAGACCTCCCCAACTGTGGGATTCCTTCGACAACAGAGGAATATTTTCCAGAACGAAGTCTCAAAAGGTGCTTATATTTGTGATATTGACTTTTTATTTTAAAAAATAGAACACTGCATAAATGCACGATTGGATTTTTGGTATAATTTAAATATACTATAGGACGTCATTGTGGTAGGAATACATTTTTAGGGAAAAAGTCTGATCTCCGTCATGGAACCGGTCGGCCCTCGTTGGGGAAATCCTGGCGCCGCAATTGTGAATGCTATCCACGTCCCAGCATATTATACAAGGTAAATCGAACAACGAACTATATATAGCAAGGGATATACAATGATATACACACAAATTGTACTAGGTAGAACAGCTTGTGCAATTGTTATTTTAACGAGGATATGGGTGATATATGACCCCCAACCTGGTCAATCTAACCAGTATGTTTTTAGAGTGTCTACTCTACAAGCACCATGGTTAGATTAAACCATGAAAATGGCCACATATCATCCATATATATCCTGCATGGTTACGGAAAAACACATTCACCTGGTTAAAAAACTGTTCTAGTTAATTGAAACATTATTAACCATGAAAGTACCATGCCTTAACCAGGAATATGTTATTATTTTACCAAGGGTATGTATGGATGATATATGACCTGTATCCTGGTCAATCTAACCATAATTTTTTAACTTAGTGTAATAAATTAAAATACCTGTCCGAGAAGGACAGATGAGCTGGCAACAATGACCAGCTAAAACATTCACAAATACAACCAGAACATAAATAGCATATCAACAACAACGGGGCTAATCAAGAGTCATGCCCTCTCACGACAATACAATGGACAGGTAGTCAAATACAGCCGTACATCCGGGTTTTCTTGTTCTACGTTGAAGAGTGACTTTGAAGACATTGACCCGTGACACACACATGATTCTATGCATCAAAACTGGCCATCAAATATCGAATGTTGTCCATAAAATATATTCATGAGCAAGATAAAACAGCGAGTGGCTAGCGATCCCCCCACGCCGATTTATTACATAATTGAGCATGTATAACACATCTAAGTATTTGCTTTCCATAAACAACTTCACGGTTTATAGCCGCCCTGACGGATTACTGGATACTACGAAGCAGGTGACTGTGGTGTTGCGATAAGGATGTGACCTTTCACCTCCCCCCTGACCCCATAAACCCCCGTATCAGTATCGGGGTCAACGCTCGGACGCGACAGGGAAGATATACGACCATTGCCGATGGCACTTTGTTTGTACTGTTTACATAACATATGGATGATAAAATCGTATAATCAGTAAGAGGTTATCAATAGGTCGTCATATTATAAGAACCATTAGCGGGGGAAATACTATATAACATTACATATTCTCATATAATATACGACTTACAGCGGGTAATAAGTCAATGAAAGGTACTTGAATAAATACTTACACCTCTCGCTTGGATACTAGAAATTCCATAAAGTGTGCACACCATGACAGTTTATGGATTGAATGATTGTCCGGCCAGCCACGTTAAATATAATAAGAGCTATTGGATGAATTATATTCATAATAGCATCAGCTCCATGCGTCAACTATGCCCCGTATCGACTACTTTGGACGCAAGAGAGCGAACGTATTCACATAAATAAAAGCGAAATGGACATAAAATATCAATATGTATAAACAAAAACCATCAATTGACAAAATAAACATCGGATGTAAAATAATTCGCCAGGAAAAGATTCAGTATAACTGTATGTAAATTGTGGATATTTCAATTTGAAGGGCGTGAAAACGCGGGAATAACAGCCAAAAAATTGAAACTTTTAGTACTATACGTTGAAAATCATTAAGAAACTCCCCAAATTTTAGTATTGAACATCATAATACATGCAATTTTTTGTATAGTATGTATATAGTACTCAGTATTTCGTTACACTGATTCATCTAGTCTTAAAACCACCAATTTAACCTATTTACATCAAGACTTTCAACACCGATAGATGCCCTGCGGATTACCTATTATACTTGTATA
The DNA here is from genome assembly GCA_027575025.1 of Scotoplanes globosa. Taxonomy (NCBI): domain Eukaryota; kingdom Metazoa; phylum Echinodermata; class Holothuroidea; order Elasipodida; family Elpidiidae; genus Scotoplanes; species Scotoplanes globosa. Next base: position 5,613 of record JAODAI010466288.1, on the reverse strand, counting down.
CCATGTACTTCGAAAGTAAAAATAAGACTATGCTAAGAAACTTTTAGTAGACTTATAAAATTGGCAAAAAATTAAGAAACTTTTCCAGACCCTAGTTTCTTATATAAAGTGTACTGTCACTTCCAGAAAACAATTATTTTACAAATGATTGACTTAAAAAACGTCACCATTATTTGTTTGCAGAACCTTCTATAGTAGTAGTAGTAGGCTAGACATTATTGAAATACAATTTCAAAGTCAGGGCAATCTTTAAATATACTTAGCCATTAGCTGTAATAAACCACAGGCGCGGATCCAGGGGGTAGCAGGGGGCGCGCGCGCCCCCTATTTTTAACTTTCTTGCATAGACGTTACACAATTCACCGATAATTCCATGGATAATCCTGGATCCGCCTATGAACCAATCGCATCTTTAGAAGTATAGGCTACATTTGACCATTTATCCTTACAAGTTGATCCACCACACGTATGTTGAATATGATTCTGTACCAGGCAATGTGTGTGGGATTTCGTGGAATTGGGCTTGATGTGGAGTTTCATACGATACAAATCACAAGTTATGTCTGCAGTTATTTATTCACAATTGAAACATTGCACACATGTTTTACCATACATTTCTCTCCCCCCCCATTATACTACTATTTCTTCTCTTGGGAGTTGTTTTTAATGTTTCCCTGCAGTATATTCTGCATTGTTGTTTCTTTGTCATAATTCACGGCTTGGTATCACATCATTAGTCTGTATTATTGGGGACCTACGAGGTCAATCTATGTCAACCTGGCGCTGTTCTGCTGTTGCCTATCCTATGCACCCACGCTTGTGTGGGTTCGACGAGTTCATCAATGACTGGGGTAATAATTGTGTTGTGCCTCGGAATAGTTGCTACATAGATGGCGCATGATAAGTGCTGTATATTATTAGTAGTAGTAGTAGTCTAGGGTATAGCACGGCCCCCGGGATAACCGATTTGCAATTATGTGAAATTTACATTACGTATATGGCATTTTATGCCAGTTCTGCAATGTAGTTAATGCATGCTAACACAACATTATTACGATGTATTCTCAGGGGTGCATGTGTTGTTTTTTAACATTCGTCTATTATGTTATGGCTGTTTATGTAGTCAGAATTCATAGTCTGGCATCATTCCGTCACCCTGAATGATATGACAGGCATACATGGACCCCGGGCTAACCTATTTCAGACATGTCTGTCTGCCCAAAATTACATTACTGTATGATATGACATTGTATATAATTTCCTAATTTCTGTCATGTAGCCGATGCTAGTAAAGCAAAAGCCATTCTACCGACATGATCTGACAAACCCCCCGAGTCAGTCTTAGATGCCGATTGCCTGGCAGTTGACGCTCGTCAATTTGTGTTGACAGTTCCCTGGCGACAAACTGGAATTCCCTTACATCTGGGAGGATCACAGTAAACCCAGTCCAGGGATCCCCTTACGAATTAAATCAACAATGAAGATATTTGAGGAGAGGAACTCGGAGACAATTATCCATGTAAGCCCGGGGGCAGACACGTATAATAACCATCGGATAATATTACCGGTGATATTGTACGTCCATTGTCGTCCAAGTTACCCAAATACCGTAGACTTGTGTTTTGCGAAAAATAAAATTCTGACATATGGACAATTTTGGGAAGAGTGACCACAAAAATGCTAATGCTAATGACATATAGACTTTTATTTGTAGAGTGATTCGATGATTAGTGATTCTGAATGATATTTCAGTGGTAGACAAATATAATTATACGCTGAATTAGGCTAGATAATGTGTTGTATATATAGACCTATTAAAACTCTCATATAAGAAACTACTATACTAGAGGCAAAAATTGAACAAACTTACATTGAAAATCATTAACAAACTCCGTAATTTTTAGTATACTGAAAATCATAATAAATGGCTTGTTTTGTTGCGCAGTATATACATGCACTATACTCAATATTTGTTCTGTCTATAGTTTTAAAATCACCAAATAACCGGTATTATTAATATCAATAATTTTAACACCTAGCTGTTTCGCTCAAGATTGCCTATGATATGATGTTGTACGATAGCAAAAATTCAGAAACTGCTAAAAAACTGTTGGTAGTAAAATCATGTACAATTTAAGAAACTTTTTAGTATTAGGCCAGGCTGATCCAATGGTTTCTTATAAAAAAGAGTATTACTGTACCTGTATTAATATATTGGAGAGACCATCCATCAGTGTGTGTATATATATGTGTACTGTTCGGTGTATAGGGGCGTGCGATCTCACCCCTCATGCGATTCCCCCACCCCCAAAAAATTATAATAAATAAACAAGACCACATGGCGTCGATAGAGAGGCTTAGGCTAATTGGCACCAAATATGCTACATATAATTAATGAGCTTTGTAAGAAGTTATACGGTGCTCAGCAAATCAGCTATGTGGTATATTTTGTCGCATCATCATATATCCTTTTTATAAGACAGTCGTTTATTCGAAACTACTACTAGAGGCCAAAAAAGTTAAGAAACTTTTAGTACTACATTGAAAATCCTTACTGAGAAACTCAAGAATATTTAGTATACTGAAAATCATAATAAATATCTTATTTTGTTATATAATGTGTACAACAAACTTAGTATTTTGTTATATCTTGTTTTAAAATCACCAATGACCTATGTGTATCAATAATTTTAACACCTAAATGTCTTGCGCAATATTAACTATTATACAATGTTATTTGATTGCAAAAAATAAGAAACCGCCAAGAAACTTTTAGTAGTAACATCGGGTACAATTTAAGAACTTTTTAGTACTAGGGCCTGACTAGTACTAAAAAAAAAGTGTACGCTCTCCTGTCTAGCTGCAGTGGCGGATCCAGGACGTTTAGAAGGGGGGGGGGGGCGCCCAACACATATTTGTAATATAATTATCGGTGAATAGTGTAACGTCTATGCAGGAAAGTGAAAAAATAAGGGGGGGCGCGCTCCCCCTGCTCCCCCCTGGATCCGCGCCTGAGCTGTGTTATGAAGTTGTACTATATGCTTTTACTTAGTCCAAAATTAGTATGGAGTAGAAACTTGTATGTCATGGGCCAATGGTTTGTACCCTGAGACCTCTGCAAATTATGGAAAACAGAATGTCTAAACTGTTTCAACATAAATATTAAAAATCATCTTACGTTCCAGTTACATTTGAATCTACTTGCGCATTTCTGTTTTTTTTATTTATTTTTTAAAATATTTTTTAATGTTAAGTGAGCAGTATGTACAGCGTTATCGGCAACTCTTTTGTATATATTTCCCCTTTCTCTTTACTGGCCACCAGCCTTGATAAATATTGTGACATTTTTCTGGAGTCCATCATATGTTCGTAATTATACAGTTACTGTATTGTATGTCGTCTCAATTTGCCAAAAAAATGTTTTGATATATCATAATATCATTTAACCTTGAACCTTCTAACAGGAAGTATAATACCCCCCCACATACACACACGCGGGAAAGTGAAGCGTTGGATCAAGGAGCTGCCATTAGCTAATGCAGCTCCCTGGTTGGATGATCTCCGAGATATCATCAACGCCGGGTTCTAAATCCTGCCACGTATTTTCAGTTCATACTTATGTTCCTATTACGATAGACCATTAAATAGACTCCGCAACAATTCACGTGGGTGGCAAATAGTACATTTTAACTTCTAAGGAACTTTAATAGGGCCTATTCTCTATACAAGGAATCAAATTTGAGCTGTCAATTCTTGACCATTGTTGAAACTAGGTTATTTTGACATTTGAGACCACAATTTGTAATGTATAGCTCCTGAAATTGACCCATTTGTTTGTACACATTATAGAAGAAGGTTGCCTGGTGGTTAATGTATTCCTTGTGGGGATCTTGACCATTGTTTCGTTGGTTTAGTTTCGATGATTTCTTTACGCTGTCTGATGATTATTCTGCAGTACCATATAGGTCATATTCATCAGTGTTGTATTCTAGAGCAATATTAGTGCGCCGGGCATAAACTGGAGCTAAAATTGCCAGTCTGAGGGACCGATCGAAGTGAAAAACAACCTCATCCCCTCGGCCCCGTTAAAAACATTGATCAGGTACGTTTTGGTGACGTTTTTGTCCATTTTGATGGGGGTCGATCAATTTTTTTCTAAAAATAAATAATACAAAATCAGTGCCAGGCGGATTCCCCCAGGGTCGCGGCGAATACCGGGCGGGATTCAGTAGTGCAGAGAGGGTCCGCCCGGGGTAGCTACGATACTGGTCATAGTCTTAAATTGCACAATGAGCATATTCCAGTTTAGGTGTTAGGAAGTCTTCCTTCTCACGGAGAGTTTTTAATGAATGGCCTGAAAATGAATTGCCATAGCTAGAGTCATCCTTTGGCGCGGGTAGTGTCAATGCCTTTACGTTTCAGATCGAACGGTCTTGATATGTATTTTTATGACTGCGGTGGGGTTTATAATTTATACTGGGTGATGTGGGTTCAGGATCATAATATGATAACTGCATCTGATAATTTCTTACTTAGGCTGAACTCTGGTTCGGAACGTGTGTTAACCATCATGTTTCGGTGTTGTTATCACGTTATGCAAAGCCTGAGAGAGTATGTACTGTACTATAGTGTCTGAATAAATGTACTTGTTTTGTCTGTTGTAACTATGGTGACTATTGTGTATCAGTACTTTTTTATAGGCCTATCTAGTCTTAAAATCATCAATAACCTGGCACCAACAATTTCAACACGTAAATGTTTTTGACAATATTGCCATGTGATGTTCCTAAAAAGCAAAAGGCAAGAGACTGCCAAGAAACTTTTAGTAGCAAAATTGAGTAAAACTTAAGAAACTTTTAGTACTACCCCAGTTCTTATGAAAAAAGAGCTTAGGCCTACGTTACTGCTAAGACCTGCCCTATAAGTTTCTTAAAGTGTATAGAAGGGGTAGGGCCTAGGGGGGGAGACCTCGTTTGAGATGGAATGACTGTGTTGGGAGGGATATTAGGAGAGCTGGTGGGGATGGCGATTGGAGGATCGTGGAGTTTTAGCCAATGATGCGGCTGTCATTTAGTAGTTTCTTCATCACCCCTTGTTGGGGATTCAATAAATAGAAGTTTGGCATACGTTTCAACAAAGGTTATTTGTAAAGGTTTGAATAAAGGTTATTGTCAATAGCCAATCGTCGTCTGTTAATCAGCCAACCAACCATAATTACGCCAATACCAACTTGGATATGTTTATATTATAATACTGCTAAATTCGATGAAATGACATCACGTGCATGCAGAACCTCTATGTTAATACGATCTTAATGTAAAAAAATGTTTAGTTTCGTTTTAGTTACGTTTTAGTTACGTTTAGTTGCGTTTCAGTTACGTAAGTAGTATGCGCAACGGCTACGTAACTATGTGGATTTATCATCAGTACGTTTCGTTTAGTTTACCAGTGCTGTGGCCAAGCTTTGGAAGCAATGAAGCTCAGCAACTGGGAGATTTGGAGTTCGAATCCCAGGTCGGGCTTATAGTAGTGTGTTTTTTTTATCCGAGAGCAATCACGGTTTTCCCATGCGAACGGCTTTCAAGTCGAAATGAAAAGATTCCAAATTTGTTT
>JAODAI010466177.1:0-14500 GCA_027575025.1 Scotoplanes globosa | reverse complement strand
TATGGTGCAGGGCTACCATAATTGTTGAACTGGTAGTCCTGTGGGCTACCGTTCCAAAATCTTAATTTCTAACCCTGTAGACTCATGCCAACAAAATGAAAATGAATTAAAAAGTATATTGCTGAAGAGTGCACCTCTAGATTTCATATAATTTTTCAAATTCAGACCAAAAAATGGAAAACGGTGGTTACTATAACAAGTTCCTTTTGCAGTTTGGGTGCTTTTTGGAAAGTTTGGGTAGATAAAAATGATGGAATATGGGAAATGCTCGCTTTGTCTGCAAGATAAACTACACCAAAAGTCGATGGTCTGTGTTAAGATTTTCACACAAAAGGTGTTTTCGTCAAAATGTGAAAAAAATAATTTGGATATTTATTCCATTTTTTATCAATTTTATATCTTTCACGTTTGCCAACATACGCCTACTTTTGGCGTATTATATACACACATATACCTAATAAAGTAAATACAAGCGGATAACTGTAAAGTCCTACCTGATCGCATCTATGTACATCATGCATAATTTCACATTCCTAGCTTTAATGATTACTTCATCAACAGGTCCGACAGCTGTTATGCTTATACACATGTCACATACAGCTTTGTATGCAACATGAATTTAGGCAGGCATTGGTACCATAATTAACAAAGTGAAAATATTCAAAATAATATAAAAAATATATACAAATGATGTATGCTGCAAAGTGGATCACTTATATCATCCTCTGTATGTTGAAGGTGGAGAGGCTTGTATCACATGCTACATGAGAGAGTATTTGCCAAGATCAAAACACACCTGAACAGACAGCACGGTGCAAACAAAAGCGGCTAGCAGTTACTTTGTGTGTATTATAATTTACAAAATCTTCCATTATCATTTTTCGGAGTCACAGAAAACTTAAATGGAAAGCGCCCTCTATATAATTCCTGGGGCTACGAGCGTCCGAACCTTCCAATGCGCACATTGCTCGAGATGTCCATTCTGACCTACTTAAACACCAAAGGTCATATAGATCAACCAAAGCATTCTGTAGGGACATTGGATTTACAGAATACGTCACCACTCCGTATTGAATTCAACCTGAAACTAATTATAATTAATGTACAGCAATGGGGTAAGTATATATACAGTTTACATACATGAAGGTAAATACTTACTAGAAACTATGTACAGTGAAAGATTTGTATATACACAGGTAGTACACTGATTTTGCTTGAGTCATGTTTAGCAGTATAAGATACAATTTAGCACAAAACAAAAAAATCTTCAAACGAATCGTCGACTAAGAAAAGTAATCCTACAAGACGCCAAGAGCATTACCTCTAGGTCTACATCTATGAAATTTAGTGTGAACACCTCTGAAAGAATTTGGTCAACATTTTGGGCATTCTGCGTGACAAACCATAACATGCAATCCGCACAGCCAATCATAGATTGCCCAGAATAGTTACTGAAACCGATATTATAAGGAAAGATCTGCATTGAAAGCCGGACGACAATTCCCAACTTTCTACACCGTTCTGTCAAAATGAGTTTTATCTACGCTCGTTATACTTCCTTGAAGCATTGGACAGGGACAACTGTCTTCTCGGCCGTGTCCTACCAGGTGATCTAGACCTAGACCTTTGTCTCCTGGCACGTGAATCCCTCGATCTGTCTCGGTTTCTGGACTTTGAACTTATGCTCCGTTTTAAGGAGGAATATCCGGCCGCATCATCTCCACTGTCAACTTCCCTACGAGCCGTTGATCTGCGTGCTAAATATTTCTCATTCGGTGCCCCCCTACTTCTAGACTTTGATCCGGACCGTGACTTGGACGAAGAAGATCTAATTACTTCATCGGTGCTCTCAACATTGTCGCGTGATCTTGATCTTCTTAAACTTTTCCCATCCACTCTGCTGCTGCTCGACTTTGACCTTGATCTAGACGCACAAGATTCTTCGTCTTCACTAACAATTTCTCCTTCCGATAAACTCTCACCCACTTCATCACGGCCAGTCGCTTCAACTGATAAATTAGGATCGATTTCACCATGGCCAGTCTCTTCAACCGATAAATTAAGGTCAATTTCATCATGGCCAGTCACCTCAACTACGACATCTTTAGAGGACTCTTCCGTAATTGTCTTATTGATTGCCATATTTACCAACTTTTTTTCACAAGAACAAGCTTCACATGTTTTGTGACTTGATACATTCTGCTCTTCTGTCACAGATATTTTCTCACGTTTACTGCGGACTGAAATAGTCTCTCCCCTTCCAGCGAAAGTTGACAAACTCTCATCAGTTTCATAATCGGTGAAGTTGTTACGAGCAATGCGCCCCTGCTTTCTTCCATGTTCCAATCGCCAGTCAGACTCGTCATCACTTTTATATTTTGAAGACTTTGAACCTCTCGATGAGCTTCTAGAATTCCTTCGGTCGTGTCTTATCTCCCTCTCAGATGAACTTCGTCTATCGCGGTGGTCTCGAGCTTTTTGATGTTCCAACCGTCCATCACACCCATGTTCACCTCTTCTAGGTTTGATCGATATGGATCTTCTCACAGAGGGTCCGGCCCTCCTTGCCCGCCGAAGGCTTTCCTCCGCCCTACTGTGCCGTCTGCTGTCATCAAGTGAACGTCTTAAAGACGCCTTAGCCTGATCCAATCTACGTCGGGCATCTCGGACGTCTCTCGAACTCGCTGTCTGCGTCCTATGTGAAGATTTGTCAGGACGAGGGCGCGAACGGCTCGTCTGCACAACACTCTTTGCTCGCTGCAGATATTTTCTGGCTAGCTGCCTCTTGTTGGAGTGATGCTTAAGAGGGCTTCTGTTGTACTTTGCAGGAGAGGTTTCACGACCCAGATACACCTTTATTCCACTCGACAGGATCACTGGAAGGTTCGCCCGTTTTGAAGGTTCCTTACATTTTTTAACAACGACAACTGGTGACTGGTATCTGTGGGGTGATTGGTGTCTGTGAGGTGACTGGTGTCTGTGGGGTGATTGATGCCTGTGGGGTGATTGGTGCTTGTGGCGTGACTGTTGTTTGTCAGGTGACTGTATTTGGTGGGCCGACTGGTATTTGGGGACCGACTGATATTTATCGTGTGGCTGATATTCGTGAGGTGATTGCTTTTTGTTGGGAGATTGGTGTCTGTGAGATGATAGGTGTTTGTCCGGTAACACCAATTTTTGAGGCGATTTGTCGCTGTTGGGTGGGCTGTTATTGAACAAGTCCTTCTTACACTTTATAGGTGAAAAGCAGTCCATTAATGACGTGTCGCTGACATAAATATCGATAGCATCGCTTTCCAGGCCAGATCCAATCAAGAACTTTGCTTCGTCTTCTGGGATACTGTTCGACTTCATGATCTTAGTAAATGGCTTTCCACATGATATTATGGTGTGACCCTCCTCAAATGTACCCCCTTCTTTGGTTGGAGTAGCACTGGCTGATTTTGGCGACACAAAAATACTCTCGTCTGAAAGTTGCAGCTCTGCTGAATGTGGAGACATTGATAAATTTGTATGTGGCACAGACTTCATATTTTCATCTGGACACAGTTCTTTGGCAGCATTTTGTTCATCAATATCTCTTTCCGTGTCAGTTTCTGATGAATTGTCATCACAAGAGGATGAAGATCGGCTCTCGATATCTTGCAACGAGACTTGTCCTTCACGACCAATATCATTAAATTTCCCGTGATTTTTTCCTGATTCCATAGCAGGTTCGCTAGCAGAAGGTTCTGGTGCATCTTCACAAAAGGAAGCTGATGATGATTGATTCTCGATACCTTGCAATGAGACATGGTCTCCACGACCAATGCTATTATTACCCTTACTGTCAAATTTTCCTGCTTCCACAACATATTCATCAGTAGATGGTTCACAAAGAGAAGATGATGTTGGTTGACTCTCAATACCTTGCATCGAGACTTGTTCTCCATGACCAATGTTATTACATTTCCCGTTGATTTGTCTTGATTCCGTAACAGATTCATCAGTAGAAGGTTCTGGTACAGAATCAAAAAGAGAAGATGTTGATTGATTCTCGATACCATGCAATGGGATTTGTTCTTCACGACCAACATCATTACATTTGTCGTCAATTTGTCTTGAAGTTGATTCCTTAACAGATTCATCAGTAGAAGGTTCTGGTACAGAATCAAAAAGAGAAGAAGATGTTGATTGATTTTCGATACCATCCAATTGGATTTGTTCTTCACGACCAATATCATTACATTTGTCGTCAATTTGTCTTGAAGTTGATTCCGTAACAGATTCATCAGTAGAAGGTTCTGGTACAGAATCAAAAAGAGAAGATGACGTTGATTGATTCTCGATACCATGCAACAAGACTTGTTCTCCATACCCAACGTTATTACCTTTACTGTCAAATTGTCCCGATTCCATAACAGGTTCCTCAGCAAAAGCTTCTGATGCATCATCATCACAATTAAGAGAAGCCGATGATGGAGGTCGACTCTCAGTACCTTGCAACGAGACTTGTCCTCCACGTCCAATGTTATTACATTTCCGCCCAATTTGTCCCGATTCCGTAACCGGTTCATCGGCAGAGGGTTCCGATGCATCATCTTTTACCTTTGACCTATCACCTCCATCTATGCTCTCATTATCACTCCCAATGTTTTTGTTGCAGTTAATGCTATCGTTTGACATTTCGAGATCAGATACAAGCTGAGATTTTTGGAGTTTGTCCTCACTTTCAGTTTTTAATCTCATATCCCGATACCTCGCTCCGTTCACAGTCATTGCTGATACGGTGATTTTCTTAACTGGTTCGGTAACGGAAGCTCTGTCCTTCTCCTTATCATCCAATGATACTAAATTTTCTTCGGGATGTACTTCATATTCTTCACATGTTTTGTCCGTTTCTCTTTCATTTTCTTCCACTATTTCATCTGTGCATTCATTTTTGTATGTATCAAATGAAGACTTCATTCTAACTTTATCGGTATCTTCAGATTCTTTGTTGATAGTAAATTGTTCTTCACCAGAATTGTGGGTCTCATTACATGCTAAACTACTACTAACTCTGTGTGGGAGGTTTAAAGATCTTTCGAGAGATTTTGATCTTGGTTTACAAAAGACCTTCTTAGATGGTTTATTTAAAGGAGCTTCTCTCTTTATGGACTCATCTTTCCTATTTGCTATTACATCATCAGGTGACTTTCTTCCGGTCTTGCATGTAATTTTTGAAGAAAGTGATACTGATCCTATAGATTCCAATGTTTCATTTACATAATGCTTGGTGTTACGCTTTCGATCTTTGATATCAAGATTTTTCTCAACTTGTTCATATCCAACGGTTCCACTTTTCCGCCGGTGACTGTGCAAGCGACGGGCTCCAATACGTTTCTTGGACTTGATTCTTTCTTTAATTACTATTTCTTCATCAGAGCTGAGAATTGGTTTAAGTTTATCATCACCCTCTGAAAAGTCACTTGGGATATCACTGCTTTCCCTTTTCTGCTTCTTCGAATCCAAATGTTTCCTATAGCGATCCTTTTTCTTTATCTTAGAATGTTTGTTACATGCAATATCATTTCCCTCATACTCTCTTTTCTCTGTCTCACACGACTTTGATCTCGGCTTTATTTCTGGCCCCGATTCTCCATCTTTCAAAATGGATTTTTTATCTTCCTTTAGTCTAGAGTATTCCTCTTTAGGATTTCCGTCCTTGTTGATTCGATCTGTCGCGTCGGGTTCTCTCTTTATAGACTCTTCCTTGTTACTTGCTTTTAAATCATCAGGTGATTTTCTTTTAGTCTTGCATGCAACTGTTTCAGCCACATAATGCTTGCTGCTTCGCTTTTGATCTTTGACATCCGGAGTTTCCCCATCTTGTTCATATTCAACGGTTCCCTTTTTCAGCCGGTGACGGTGCAAACGACGGGATTCAACACGTTTCTTTGACTTGCTTCTTTCTTTAATCACTATCTCGTCATCGGAACTGACAATTGGTTTACGTTTGGCATCAACATCCGAAAAGTTACTTGACAAATCACTGTTTTCCCTTATCTGCTTCTTTGAATCCAAATGTTTCTTATATCGATCCTTTTTCTTTATCTTAGAATGTTTGTTACATGCAATATCATTTCTCCCATACTCTCTTTTCTCCGACTCACATGACTTTGATCTTAGCTTTATTTCTGGGCCCGATTCTCGGTCTTTCGAAATGGATTTTCTATCTTCCGTGACTCTAGAACATTCCTCTTTAGATTTCTTTTCCTCGTCCATTCGAACTGTCACGTCATTATCAACACGGTTAGTATGCTCTTCGGGTGGCGCCATGCTCTCACACAATACACTATCGGAAGCAGCACTCGTTATTTTACTGACATCATGTTGGGCTACAGCATGTTTTACATAATTCTCAACCACAAGAGGTTCTTTGTTACTTGCTTTTACATCATCAGGCGATTTTGTTTCAGCCTTGAATCCAATTTTTGAAAAAGATGATATTGATCCCGTTAATTCCACTTTTTCATCCTCATAATGCTTGGTGTTACGCTTTCGATCCTTTATATCAGGATTTTCATCCTCAACTTGTTCGTATCCAACGCTTTCCTTTTTCCGCCTGTGCAAGCGATGGGATTCAACACGTTTCTTTGACTTGCTTCTTGAAGCAGCACTTGTTATTTTACTGACATCATGTTGGGTTGCAGTATTGTTCACTACGAGAATTGGCTCCACAGTTTGAGGTAAAAGTACCATTTTAGCATCATCTTTATTATCTGGTAGGCTATTTGTCAGTGTTAACGTTGATGAGGGCAAAGACTGATCAGAACCGAGACATACATTACTAGATTTGACCACCTCAATAGATTCGACCACCTCAATAGATTCTACATTGTTAAACTCCTCCCTACTCATTGTTATTACCTCATTTGATTTGTTGTTAAACTCCTCCCTACTCATTGTTATTACCTCATTTGATTTGTTGTTACACTCATCCCTAATTGTTATTACCTCATTTGATTTATTGTTACACTCCTCCCTACTCTTTGTTATTACCTTATTTGGTTCATTGTTACACTCCCCCCTCCTCAATTTTATTATCTCATTTGATTCAGAGTTGTCTTCATTCAAACGTTCATCTATGTTTTTCCTACTATCCTCATCAGACATGTTACCATCACTGCTAAACACGTTGCCCTGATCACCTGTGTCTGATGACATATGTAGATCACAGAGAAGATCACCTTCCACAGTCTCACTGTCTGCATGTGCAGTATCAGTTACAAACACCTCTTCTACCGATTTGTTATCTCTTTCAACCTTTTGTAGTTTCCCATTGGTGTCACAAATGTCACTGTTTCCCTTTGTTTCGTCACTAATTATGGGAGCTTTGTCACGAGTATCACGGTCACGTCTAGTATCAGTCAAAGACACCTCTTCCGTTGATTTTTTATCACTTTCAACCTTTTGTGGTTTCCCATTATCGTCACAACAGTCGCTGTTACCCTTTGTTCCGTTTCCCTTCATTTCCTCCCCAATTGTGGGAGATTTGTCACAACCCAAGTGCCGACTTTTCACCCGATCTACTCTCTTGGTGTTAATCCTGTGGGGTACATCATGGTCATTATGCAACACCGGCTCACTCCTCTCAGTGTATGGTGGCTGCCTCTCATGTGACTGTGATCTGGAATGCGTTCTTGTTTTACTTTCGACCCTGTCAATTCTTCTCCTTTTGCTACCATTTTCCACTCTATCTGCTCCGTGCTCGGAACTGTTGCGGTTTGCACTACACGACCCACCCCTAGTGTCATGCGATCTTTGGTGTTTATCGTCCAATTTGTAGTCACCATAATGTTTATCATATTTCTTTCTTCTGGCTTCAATCTGTTTCAGACACCGCAGTTCTTTCCTGGACAACCCTTTTCTGTCAAAAACACGGCCTTTCTGGATTGCCCGTACCATGTCCTGCGAATCATAGCTGTCATTGTTTTTAGTACTCCGTGATTCGCCGCGATGATTAGGATCATTACACTGCTTTCTGGTTGGATATTCACCTGCCCTATCCGTTACATCGGATTGTTTATCATCTACATGTGTGAAGTTCCTACTTCCAGGTGGGGATCGTTTTCGCTTTGCGGCTCCCTTTTCAACGAGGCGTTCTCTCAAGTCGTGCTGCCGATACTTTCCTTCCTCAGATCTGAATGGCAGCTGCTGTAACGTGTACTCGCCATCTCTATCATCTGATACGCGGTTCTTCAACTTGGGCAGTATACTGGAGTCATCACGTGACTGAAGCAGCTTTCTGTCACCTGATATACACTGGCCCTTGTCTTGTTCATTTTCATCCTGAGATTTACCGTGATCTGCAGTTGACTTGTTATTTCCATGGTGCCCAACAAGCGATGCAGGTGTTGCCACGGGTCCAGTAGCTCTATCGGACAGTGCACTTTGATCCTCATTTGTAGTCAACATAGCTCCGTTCATACCCAGAGTTTCTGCAGGAATAGTGTAACAGATCCTAGACTTTGCTGAAGTAGATGCGGAAGTGGTGGCGGCCCCGTCTACCTGGGCGGTATTCGTCGGCAGATTCCCAGACGAATTGTCGTTTGTCTTCCCCTTGTATGGTTGGTAAGAGACCCGCTTTCGGAACAGCTCATGGTTACTACCATTCTTCAACCTGTTGGAACAAGAAAACAAGAAAAAGAACACACTTTGATGTAATGCTGTCAATAAAGTATAATAGAGCAATACATTCTAACTATCATTAATGTTGAATGTTGAACAAGAGTGTTTATCCTAAATGATAAACTCAGTCATCTCTTAGAAATGGATGGGAATGACACGAAGCGTAAAACTAATATCTACTTCAGTTATAATGCTAACCTAAATAACATGTGATGCACCTGGCAGATCAGGTATTATGTCGGCCCTCGGCCATGTTGAAATAGTAGTGTAAAAAGAGAGAGAGAGAAATAGTTGCTTAACGGCACATCAACAGCTAAGGTTATAAGTGCCAGATAGGTTTAATATTTATATCCCATTCAGGAAACCTAAACGATACAAACAGATATACGATACAAACGAGACAAACATAAAAAAGGAAAGACCATCCGGGACAACTCCCTACTCTTTGCGAAAAGATGACCAGACTTACGAGGCAGGAGACATCGAGATCCTGCTCCGGGATCGCCATTCTACGTCCTCATCCGATGGACTTACGAGACAGAATAGATTGAGGCCCGGGACTCACGTCCTCATCCAATGGGACGCCCCTCACCAGGTTTAGCCTATGAACCGACATAGTTACCGGGGTGTGGCCGCTACCATATAGACAGCTACTGGGAGTAACTGGTAAGAGTTGAGTGATTGTTGATTGTAGAGGACCAGCTGCCAGTCCATCCCCACGCAGATGCGGTTAACTGCTACATAATTAACTGCTACAGAAAAGTACTACCTCTCACGCACACTCCAAACACCCAATCATGCAGTGCAACGCGACATTCATATCAACTTTATTTGTACAAAAACGTTTACATGCAAGAAAATTTAAGCAAAACATTTTTGTATTGCACACTTTATTTAGTTGTATACTGGACTTATGTGGTTATGGTTCAATCGGGTAAATTACTTGAGTCATGTGCATACATACTAAATCTCGCTACATACGAGTGTTCCACTTTCGCTATTTCAAGGAATTATACTTGGTGACAATATTTAGGTATACTTTAATGGGAAAAAAAACACTTTTAAATTGTGTTTATGTTATTGTATATAAACGACCAGGGTTAATCAACCGTCGCATGATAATGTAGTCATGGTGAGTACTCGGCTCGTCGACCTCGTCAACACCAAGAAAAATAATATTATGCTATTGTTTAGCCCCCAGTCATGCACCATCCAAAGCCAACCCAATAAATCCAGAGCCACATTGTCACCTACCTGAGTTAACGCTTTAACCGCCGGCTGAAAGACCATGTTTGTGTTGAGGAGAAAGGATCGCAGCAGGGGCTGAGAGTAGTAGGCCATCCTCGTGATAATGCCGGTTAGCAGGAGGTTGATGTAAAGTGAATTGTGAGTCATACCCTCCACCTTCTTGAAAAGGATGTTCATTAGAGGACCTGAGAAACGGAGATGGTTTTAAAAGAACACTTAATTACTATAAAACAAAATAGTCTCAAAAAGAACAGGACACACATCCAGGAATTTTAATCCTGGTTAGATTGACTGATTGATTAGGTTTCTGGCCCGTTTCAAATAATGTTACATATGAACCACCCAAAGCCATTGATATACCATATTATAGAAATGACACAGCATTTACATTTTCTTATTTGATTTTGCTGCTCATTTGTAAATAGCGTTTCAATTTTTCCAAATTGCCTTTGATACACTAGTTAGAGCCACTGGAATATAGTAATCATCACTCCCTATTACTGGTTTGTTTTTTCATCCATTCTCTGTTCAATACAACATTCTTTTTTGTAACATGCCAATCTTTTTCTCTAACTGTATTTTTCTTTAAGCTTGATCTTTCTGCTCAAGCGCTTTGAGGCTCTGCATAAAGCGCTATATTAAATATTGTTTATTATTATTATTATTATTAACTGAGCTATCCAGTTGTCAAAGTTGTCAAATGGCTTTTATAGATTGATTATGTGGCCTGACCCTTTGCAGAAACAATGAGCCACCCAAAGCCTTTGATATACCAGTTAGAGTCACTGGAATATATTCATCATCACCCATACTTAAACCTCTGGCCTTATGATCACAAGTCTGCACTCCATCGACTAAGCATATAACCCAAGATCTGCGATGCACTCAGTTAGATACACCGGAATGACAACCATCACCCTGGACTCAAAAACATTCTGAGATAAGTCAGCCTGGACTAATTCCCCGGATTGATTGACTGACTAGGTGGTTTCCCTGCCCTTTTCAACACAGAGGTTATATGAGCCGCCCAAAGCCATTGATATACCAGTTAGAGCCACTGGAATATAGTCGTCCTTAACATATTGACCTTATCTGACCTTGCGATCAAAGTCCAACACTCATCAACGCTCGCATAGATGAGGCCAAATAATAAAATAAACTAGTTGAATTCAGGCCGTTCCCCAAAATGGAGAATGTGGGCGCATTTGATTTTTTATAGTAAATTCAATCTGGTTGACATTCAAAATGGCTGCCAACATTACGTGGAAATTGTTCTAACAGCTCCTAAAAGATCTTTAATAGAATTTGGAAGTACTTTCAATCATAAATACACAGTATAAATAATATTCCCGATTGTTAACACAGATCAATATGAATTAGAGCCACTGGAATATAATCATCAATTACCAGATGGTGTCAAATCATGTGATACATTGGTCCGTTTTAAGAAGTCTCCTACGACCCATCTTTTCACACTTCATTATGATTAATACATTTGAATTTTCATTAACACGGATTATGTACATGTGTACATTAAAAATGGCTGTGAAGTGTGACTTTTGGTCCTATGCAGGAAAAGCGCTATATAAATCATCATCATCAAGCACACAACAATTAAAAGATACATAGAGACATGTATATCACCTGTGTCTGGGACACCCCGTCCGCTGCCCAGCGCATTGATGGGCGGCACGGCTCCCATCGGCAGGTTGTCGTTGATATCGCTGCCGTTCAGCCGGGCCCTGGGCGTGTGCATCGCGACATCGTCGTTCCGGGGCCCGCCCTGGTTGTCCCGCGATCGGCTGCGATTCCGGGGGCGGCGACTGGGGCTGTTGTGGGCAGAGCTGGACGAGTCGTCCGAGGAGTACGGGGTCTCGGCGCCGGGTGACTGGAGCTGCTGCGAGAAGGAGAGCGACCGCTCCGTGTCCGCGTCAAAGCCGTCGTCCCCAAAGTTCAGTCCGGCGGTCAGCATCGGGACCCGCCCCCCCGCCAGCGCTGCATGCTGGGGGGATGACGAGTCGTCCATGTTGTAGCCGAGCGCCGCCAGTATCTGGTCGGCCTCGTTCACATAGACCTCGCGCTGGGGCTGCGTGGGCAGGAGCGGTTGGGGCGAGGGCCCGGCAAAGGCCTCGTAGTCCGAGTCGTACATGTAGAAGACGCTGGGCTCCTCGTTGTCGCGGAAGGAGCACTGGGACGAGCTGACCGGGCTCGTCAGACCGTCCTCCGTCTCGCGCCCGAACGGCGCCCCCGGACCGCGATCGCAGCCGCCCTGGCCCTCCAGCCAGAGGTCCACGCTGGAGTTCCTGCGCTGGTCCTCCTGCTGCTGCTGGGACTGCCGGGCGTTGGGCACCGGGGAGTTGGCGCTGGAGAAGGCGCTGTCCGAGCTGACCGAGACCCGCTTGTGGTGACCGGTGGAGCGGATGTCCGGCCGCCTGCCAGTCCTACCGCCGACCCCCCCGTCCTCACGATTCAAAATATTCAGCTTCTCTCCCTGGAATATGTCGTTCAGGTTGACCTCAGACAGGTCGACGGCGGTCCCAAAATACCCCAGGTCCAGGCACAGTATCTCCTCTATGGTGGCGGTCAGGGTCCCGGGGACGGACGCCGATTTAGCTTGAATCTCGGGGCGACGCAGCTCCGCTTGAGACGGCCTAATCGTGCCCTTCGACAGATTGCCGTCCCCTTTGGCGACCTTCTGAAATGAGTGGTTCAGGTCACCCTGGTGGGAGCCCAACAGGTTACCCCCCGGGGAGGTCGTCAGCAGGTTGATGTCCGGGCTGAGGGCCGAGGGGGGCGGGATCATCCCGTCATACGGCATTGACCACGTCTGACAGCCCCGGGTACACCTGCCGATCCCGTCCTGCGCGTCCTCCAGGTACTCCATCAGGCACGTGTCGTACTCCTCCAGCTCAGAGGTGACCCCATTAACGATTGCTCCAGAACCACCAAACGAAGCTCCGTTGGTAGAGGGCGACGTGGGCTGGCCCGGCGACGCAGTGAATCGGACACGATCCTCAGTCTCCATCATGACTCCCCGGGGGGAGCTTGGATCGGCTAGACGGGATTGGCTTGGAGGCACCGCCAGTGCCACTCTGTCCGATGCGTCCCTTCCCTTGCAGCAGGCAGGGATCATGGAGAGGAACTTGTGGGCGCTGTTGCCGATGTAGTTGACGTCCAGTATGGCTCGTCTCTGGCTGGCCATGATGTGGTTACACGGAATGAGGTACCTGCAAGAAAAGAAAAGTCAAAGTGCAATTGACAATCTATTGAACATCGAGAGAGTAAATAGGTCTTTGCTTGGGGATCTTGCTTGGGGATCTTGCTTGGGTAAGAATTGTGTGGAATTTTAAGTGGAAAGGTAATCCCCTGCGATTATGATTCCCCGCCCACACACCATTTTTAAAGGTCTGCTATGTA
The DNA here is from genome assembly GCA_027575025.1 of Scotoplanes globosa. NCBI lineage: Eukaryota > Metazoa > Echinodermata > Holothuroidea > Elasipodida > Elpidiidae > Scotoplanes > Scotoplanes globosa. The sequence continues at coordinate 1,183 of JAODAI010466177.1, read as the reverse complement.
TACTGCAGTTTATTGTGTATATAACATTCTTTTTATTTTCTACTTCCCATGAGATTGACTATTGGATGAATCTTTGTTGAAGTTTTGATGCTAAGTATTTTACTGGGGAGCCCTGGGTGAAGTATCAAGGGAACGGGGAATCCCCCTACCATTTAGATAGTACTGATCGTTTGAAGAACCACATTTGAAGTTAACTGATCCGCCTTTTACATAGACTACATTCCTTTTGATGTTTAATTCCATGTTTATAATAATTATTACACCAAAATGTATTCTTCGCTAACGTTTTTGAGGATCTTCTGGGTGTTGTTACCGATGTAACTGATGCGGAGGATGGCCATTCCCTGGCTGACATTGATGTGGTTACATGGAATGGGGTACCCGAAGGATCAACAATGAATGTCGCTTGGCAAGAACTAATAATCTTACTGAAAATCTGGGCCAAATTTATTTAGAGAGGGATAATTTCTTAACGGCACATCAGCAACTATATCGGTGCCTTCCGTTTTTATTATCAATATTTTTGGTCGATACAAATTTGTTTGGGATTTTGAGGTGGCATTAGACGCTATCTCACACAGCATGTGAAAACGGCAACACACAAGAGTGGTCATACACTTGACTTACTCATAACTCGCTTAGAGTTCGATAATGTTGTTAAGAATGTTGATGTAAGTGATCTAGATATTTCTGATCACTATGCTGTCTTTTGTGATTTGTATGGTCACGGGGTGCTTCCCAACAATTCTAAAACCGTTTCGTTTAGGAAAACAAAGTTAATAAACATTGACTCTTTTAAAAAAGATATTGTCAAGAGCGTTATTTCTCCAACTGATGATTTATCTATTGAGGAGCTGGTGCTACATTATAACCAAGTTCTTTCTAAATTATTAGATTATCATGCTCCAGTCATAACCAAAACTTGCTCTCGAAAAGCACATTCTGCGCCATGGTTCAATGAGCATATGTTAAATGCTAAAAGAGAAAGACGGTGTGCTGAGCGTCGTTGGAGGAAGTCCAATCTAACTGTGCATAAGGACATTTTTCTTGATCACTGTCGTATTGTCAGATCTCTTATTACTACATTGAAAAGAGATTTTTTCCGCAATAAAATTGCGGATAACATTAAAAATCCACGGAAACTCTTTAATACTGTGAATGGTTTTGTAAATACTCCTACTAA